>CAKALG010042320.1:0-10218 GCA_916700815.1 Helicolenus hilgendorfi
CAATCTATCATATATTAGTAAGGGATTTCTCCTGGTGATCAGGTTTCTCCCACAAAATATATATAGAAATGAATAAAAAATACCTCTCTGAATAAATGTGTACAGTATAAATACAACTTTATGACATTATGGTGGCTATAAAGTAGAAGTACTGGTATCTGTTTAAGTTACACTGAAGCTGATCAATAAAACGATCAATGTGACTAATAAAAGATGCTCCAAATAGTATTTTAGACGCTGGTTAACAGCATGAGCCGGCTCTGTAATAAACAATGTGACCTTCATGACTGACGGGTTCATGATTATTTTTAATATTAGCATTATTTACAGGTAATTATGAGGCTGTCATTTCATTATTATCAACAGTTGTAAACTACTCAAACATCTTTTCTTTCTGAATGTGAATCACTGGTGTTGAATACATGAAGCTCACAGTACACAGGTGGACAGGCAGAGAGACAAACATCTGGAACATGGGTTTATCCAGATGTTTTCCCTCTTGTGTGAGTTGACTGATAACGAGTTGATCACTAACATCCTTCTCTACTACATCTGTTGTTTCGCTGTGAGGTGAGCTGATGAAACCACCCTATTTTCAGCTCTAACGTTTGCACACAATCTAGAGATACGCTTCCTCTGAACGTTCAGCTCTTCTAGCGGAGAGGATCGTTGCATCACTTCCTGCGCCAGGTCATATGCTGCTGATCAGCGTCTTGTTCGTCTGCATCATCCAAATTACCAGCCAATAAAGCACGTGGGGGCCTAGATTGTAAAGAAAGGGTAATCGCTGAACCCACTTGTCCCATACATCCTGCTGTATTGCTGCGAGTTTGTCACGCTCTCGGCGGCCCTGCCTTGTTTCTCTGTCATCAAAGCGTATGACACGGGAGAAAACATGGAATGTGTGTAGAGACATGGTGGCTGGAAATATTGCCCTTCCAGTGTCAGCAGCCCAAAGGCTTGCTGTTGCTTCGCCTTTTGACTTGTACACTCCTGCCAAAATGAGCAACCCAATGTAGGCTTGCAAGTGGGTCACATCCAAGTCTTTCCAACTGTCCCCATACACGCGCCTCCCTTCTAAATTTGTCATCTCAAGTATATGCTTTTTGATTGATGGTGTTATGAAGAGCTCAAATGCTGATTTTATGTCTTGGACATGGCTGACAGCGTATCTGGTGGGGCCTGGAACCATTTTGATGACATTAGCAGCACTAAGTCTACCCTGTTGTTCAAGTGGGGAGACGGACCATAATAACTTTCCATTTTTGGAAGGTAGTGTATCTTGTGGTTGAGAGACAACAGGAGGGTCAACACTGAGGGTCTCATTCTCATCAGAAGAGGATGCCTCATAATCAGGGTCCTCCTCAACATCATCCTCTGTCTCAGACACATTCTCCTCTATGTCACTTTCATGGTCAAAGAGATGTGACAACACCTCATTGACAGAAAACCTTTCCTTAGAAGTCATTTTCAGTCAAGAGAGAGCAGAAAGATAGAGCACACAGAGCACCAAGAGAAATGGTTTAGGAGGCTGCTGTGCAAGCTTTTATATGTTTGCTCCACCCCTATGTTGTGTGAATGTTTCCCCTTCCCCATGTCGTGTGAGCTATCAGTGGTTCTCGCACTAATAATAATAATAATAATAAATTAAACTTATATAGCGCTTTTAGAGATCTAAAAGACAATATCGGGGGAGACGGTGTGAGGAGACGGTGTGAAACGAACAGGGGACAGACGACGCACAGGTGAACTCTCATTCAAACATATGGACAAATAGGTAAGGGAAGGGGGGGCTAGGAGTAGGCAGAGGAGAACAGGTGGGCTTTGAGGCGGGACTGGAATAGGGGGAGGGAATCAAACTGTCACTACTACAGTTATGGTTATGTTAGGTTAGGGCCCTAAAACTTTTTGAAGATTATAAAATTGCATGTTATAGTGACCTCAATATCATCCAAAACAACCAAAACAAATGTGTGTAAAATGTTGATATTTCTTATATGCTTTATACAGCTAAAACAGCCTGGGGTCATTAAATATGAAGCAAAAAAATGATGTCAATCATTTATTTTTCAGCCGTTAAACATTGAATGGGGTTAAATTGACCCCAAAGATAATAGGAGGGTTAATCCAAGGCAGAATGATAGGATGATCTTCTCCTGCGCAATGGGCACTCCATGCACCGACTGTGACTGAATGTTGTGTTATTGTATTACCATGCTACCAATCAAGTGATGACGGACAAGAATCATACCATCAAGCACTGCACTGGGGGTGCACTGACGGTCTACAGGTACAGAGCATGAGAGAGAGGAGTGCGCGAATAGCAGACAAGATGAGTGAGAGTCGGAAACAAAATAGCATATAAAATTATGGTATTCTGGAAATTATAAGGTTTAGTAAGGTTTTAGTATAATTATATCAATAATAATTCAAGTGATATGTGTGCACACATACTAATCAAAAGTCAAAACTGCGCTAAATTTGGCTGAATTATAAAAGGCAGAAGTGGTAAAATGAAGAACCGTTTGGGAGCCGAAAGAACCGGTTCTTCTTAGTGAGCTGAGCTAAATGATCTGGCTCACTAAAAAGAGAAGGAATTCCCATCACTATACGCATGGCTGTAATCCGCCAGTAAACACAGTAGAAGAAGAAGAAGAAGAGGCTGCGAACCGGAAACTAAATAAGTCTTCTTCTCTTTGGCTCTCCATGCTTCGGCCATCTAACCTTCTCCGAGAGAAAAATGGAGAGAGGTCTTCAGGAATTAGTTTCAGTTAGGCAAGTTTTAATTGTTTGTTTATGTCAGCTAGTATTTGTCACGTTTAATGTTGTCTGGAATTAAACGTTAGCTAGCTACGTCACAATTGATTAGGCAAAGTTGTTTCTATAATTCATATATCGCTTCAACTCTTTTCGAAAAAGTAAAAACAACAACAACAAAAAACTACCTCAAGCCAACGTAAACACTTTTTTTCGCAATTGACGAAGTTTTATCAAGTTTTGACGTTTCCATACAGCTTTCCTAATGCGATACTTCCGATGTAGGGTATTCCCTCTCCCCAGCAAGGAAACTATAAATAAATATCAGAATCAGAAATACTTTATTGATCCTCGGGGGAAATTGAGCTTTGCTCTCAATCTAGGAAATAAATAAATATAAACATAGAGAAATCATAAGAAAGTATAAATAAGAGATATGTATAACAAAAGTGTAAATAATAATGCTGAAAAAAAGGACCTATCATTAAGTGTGTAAAAATACAAGAATAGTTTAAATAAATACAAATGTTAGTTTAAAAGTACTGTATAAATAAATGCAGTGTTAATGCCAGAGTAATCCAGATCATTGTACAGCTGAATTAGTGTACTAAATGATTGTACTGTTAAATCAGTATTGCTCAGTTGAAGATAGAGTAAATTTTGGGGTCATAGCAGCTGATGGGGTAAAAAAAATAAGTACAGTAAATATATGTTGTAGGATATGTGTGTGAATGTATTAGGCTTGCCACGGTAGTCGGTGTTACACGGTGGTCGGACCCACCATCGTTTTGCTTTTTTTACGGAAATAAAACCAATTTAGTTCATTTTGGCGTATCAGCGCCGTGTTATCAATATGTAGTTGGACGACGGACGCTACAAACTGAAAGTGTCTGCTTCGTATGGAGTCTCAGCTCAGAGCAGCAGGAGTCAGATTTCACACACATGGGACAGGAGAGTTGACAGACAAGACGATGGCGGAGGATTTGGTGTCGAAGTGAAAAGCAAAAACGCTTATTTGGCAATATTTCAGATTTAAACCCAATGCTATAAGGGAACCATAACGTTAATGAGGTAATCACCGTGAGGAGAGTGCCGGGTGGAAACCTGTGGCCCTGCAGAGAAAGTTGAACCAGAGAGGCCAGACACACAGCCGGCAAACAGTAAAAATCAAAGTAAGCACGCTACGCATATTGACCATCATCTTTTCTTGTAAAATGTCACAGGTTTATTAACCGGTGGGAAAATGTCCTTACCGTCACATCCCTAGTATGTATGCATGTATTAATATATACATAACACTTTGCAATCAAATAAACATGTCTACCGTTTTTAAGATTAGACAAGAATATATTTGATCCTAAATACAATGTTTTTACTTTAAGTTGACAACGTCTGTATGACAATAAAGTAGAGTAAATGTCAATCTTAGTTTGAGTAGTTTCCGAGTAAATGTTTTTACCGGTAGTCGCACGGTACTTACATTGGAGCGTGTTCCATGACGAACACAAAACGGCGTTGCACGTTATCAGTAAGGGCAGCTGGTTAAGTCGTCATCGATGCAGGCTCGCTGTTAGAGGGTTCTATATTTAGATTGTTATTTTGCAACACGTAATACAACAGCACACTAACAAACAAGTCAATTTACTTTGCTGTAAAGGTCAGATTAGCTCAGACCGTCCTCCGACAGAGTTGGCACACTTAAAATCCAATACCTGCTGTTTTCAGGGTCCTCCAGTGTCACAGCAATCCCCCATCAACCTCTGGGTGAACCAACCCTCCAGCCGCCCCCAGTGTCCAATTTCCTGGAAGTACTACTTCTGATAAGGTTCCTCGAAGCAGCCCATTGGCTCCTTTGTTAACACCATTAGCCCTGAATGATTGGAAATGCTACAGAAACGCATTCGTGTGCGCACACACACACACTTAGGTCACCATCGATGGTGTCCTGTGTGTGCTGACTTAGACTCTTTACCACCACTGGTGATCATCTTATAAATCAATACTGTGGGCCAGCTGGCCAGTGTTTTCACGTATTAGCCTCTGAAGACGGACAGTAATACGGTCAGCTTAGACTAGACAAACAGATTAATACATTAAAGAGGTCACAATGGCCTCCATTGCCTTCTTGTAAGTCACGACAGGCTTCTACGAAAGCGAAAGGTCCAAATAGTATTCTCGGTGCCAGCGAGTCTGATGATGTCAAAGCTTGGAATCTGCGGCCGGAGTTGTTGCTGCCGGTGCTCGGTAGCCTCGCTGCTTCTGATCTTGTCTTCTGGTTGCAGGGAGAGGTGATTACATTTCAGCTCAATTTGTCCAGTATCGATAAGGTCAATGGAGATGAATTGTGGCATATTTGTGAAACGGTAGAACCATGTGTTATTGTAACCATCGCGGTATTGCCGGTTCCTGAAAGCAAATATGTCATGACCGCACAAAAAGCTGTCTTACACTGTTACAGTCAGATAGGACCATCTTTGTCAAAACACTTTGGTTCATATGAAGCAAATGGGTTTTGTTTCTGACCCCTATCTGGCCAACACAGAATGTATATGGATCTATAGTGTTCTGGGAAATGCATGTTCTGTGGTTAATCAATACAGTATAGGGTATCCTCTTCTTTTCAGCTGTGACTTATCTCTGCATTGAACACAGAAGGAAGGATTTTCCTCACTGACCTAAGCCCTTTTTTTTTCTTTTTTTTTTACCCGCACCAGCCGGACATATTGCTGCCTTCACAGCCACACACTTATCACTTTACGTGTATTATCTAACACTTTTTTCTTGCTTTCCCTCTAAATCCTCATCTCTGCTTTACCTCCCGTGTCCCCCCAACCCAACCCCCTACTCTCATTCTCTAAACCACAATTAGATTCCCTGTTTACCCAGTGGAGACTGGCTTGCATTACTCTTCAAACATAAACACGGCGGTAATCGCTTTGTCTATTTTTCACATGTGCAGCCATGCAATCAAGTGCGCAGCAGACCCATATGGGGTTTTTCTAGGAATCTGCTGGTGGTAAACGCATGGCGGTCCTGTGGTATTTTTTCTGTCTTTTGCCCCCTAGCAGCGGAGGTCATTTCTCATTCCTCATATTTGTCTTGTCTGCGTGTGCGTGCATGGACCTCGAGTCCAGGTTTTTCTTGTTGCCTTTTGTCTGTGGCCTGCTTCCCATTGACATGAGGTGGCAAGACCCCTGCTGCTGTTGTTTTCTGGCAGCAGTTAGCCACATGGGTTCAGGCAAAGGGGGGGGAGAAATGTAATTACCTTTTTCCCCTTTTTGGTTTTCCAGGGGGTTATTATATGGCCATGGATTACAGTGCTTTCCTACCCTCTATAATAACTGCTCATTCAGCACGCTCATTTAGAGGGGCTTGTATTGGAGGATAAATAATGGGAAAAGCCTTCACTGTTGAAGGATCCTGATCCTGTTCCACAGTAAGATGAGGAATGCTTTAAGAGTTGGGAGTCACACCTTTGTTTCCTGGTTGATTTTTTTTGCTCTCCTTTTGTCTCTCCGGCCTCTTTTTTTTTTTCTTCCTCTGCTGCTCATTTAGGTCACTTTCACTCTCAAGATCCTCTGAGTGAAAGCAAGCGGTATTTGGAAGGAGTCAGTTCCCATGAAAGACTGTTGAGTCTCCTTTACAGCTAACAATGCAGTGTTGTGGAAATGCTAACATCAGCTTCTGAGTGCATACCCTGACTCTTTTTTTGGGGCCAAACCGTCTGCCTTTTCTGGTCAGGACTATGCCCAAAGTCCTCTCAAATGTCACTAATCAACACACTGCAGAAATCTCTCTCTCTGTGTGCATGTCCCCCCGCGTGTTCGCAGTTGTCTCAAAAGACGTGTGTGGTCTCATCAGTTCCTTTGCTTTCGGATAAGTGAATGTCATGGTGTATCGGAACAAAAAGGAGTGGCTCCTCTCTCTTGCTTTTTCGTTTGGACGCCGCCTGGTACCCGGTGATAATGTTTCCGCATGTCCTATTTTTTGCGACCATGATCGAGCACATCTCCAAAGTTGTCTGCATGAGGCAGCACTGCCAACCAGTTAGAGAGCACATAAATAACTGAGTGCTCCATTGATCCATAGTGTGACAGGGGGAACCACAGTGCTTGCGAACTCCCTTGAACTCACTCTCTATCATGCCTGTGGCTTTAGGGAAAGCCCTGACATTATACTTTATTGCTTTGACGGTTATATTGGCATTTTGCTGCCTTTTAGAGGATGACTGAGCTTCTGCCTTTTGATTTTTTTTTTTTTTCCTCCGCCCGTTAATGAAGCAGCACGAGGAGATGTTAGGAGATGATGTCATCTTCTAGCACACCCCCCTCTCCCCTCCTCTCTCCCTTCTCCACTCTTCCCCATCCCCTTCACCGACAGACCGACGTCGGCAGATCCTCCGCACACAAACATACGCATAGAACGAAAGGAGGTGGGGAGTGTCACAGCTTTCGCACCTCCATCATAAAAGTCACAGTGCATCTATGATATCACAGCGTAAGCTTGTCGATGTTAGTGAGATGTTCCTGCCTTCCGGTAATTGGGAACGGTGGGGTATGAAAAGGTCACTCCGTGTGTGGGTGTGTGCGCGTCTACCTGTACTTCTATCTTTGTGAGACCTGTTCTGAGTTTTAGGCATTCAGAGAGAGGACCATTTTTTGCAAACTGAGGACATTTTTGGACAGTCCTCACTTCGTCATGATGAGGTTTGATACATCAGTGGTTAATTTTAGGGGGATGGGGGAAAAGAAAATTAATATAGTTAATGGAGAGTCATCATATGGACATAAGTATGAGGATGTGTGTGCGTGTGCGTGCGTGTGTGTGTGTGTGCTGGGAGAGGGTGGTTGGGATGGGGGTGGGGGTACACATAGATGGATGGGGGAGCGCATGTTCCAAGAGATAATTGCATTTCTCTCACCTGTTACCCTTTACAGGCCTTCAAGAGCGCCACGATGAGCTCATACTGGTGTGCTGGAAAGGGCGATGTCATTGATAACTGGTGTCGCTGTGACCTGAGTGCCTTCAGCAAAGATGGCCTGCCTAACTGCAGTCCCCTCAGGCAGCCGATGTAAGTGTGAGGTGACACCATGACACCTAGGAATTCATGCACAAGAGAGATTTCATGGATGCATGCACCGATGCACCTGCAGGCACACTCGCATATGCACACGGACATCATGCGCACACACACATACGTACCTGTCTCTCCAACCGACTCCTGGGGCACTCGAGAAAGTTGTAGAGACAAGCACAGTCCCCAAAGTTCTAATAGCTGTCAGTCGGCCCTTACACTCCTCTGAAAAAGAACACGCTCTCATTCAAGGTGTCCCTAATAATACTCTCGAGCCATCCACCCACCAGCTATTGTTGCCCTGAGAACTTTTAAAGGGAAACAGGAAGTTGAAAGTGCAAGAATTTAAAAAAAGTCTACAATGAAAGGGTTTAATTAAAAAATGGAAATAAAATATGCCTAATAGTATATTATATTCCAGAGTGAATGAGGGGCCAGCCTTTATTGGCACCACTCTAAAATAACGATAAAAGGATGAAATATAGTGTAGCTGCAAGAGAGGATTCTGGTCCAAGGCCTAATGACATTTGCACTTAATGTGCCAATGTTTGCCAAGTAAAAGCCATAATAAAGCAGTGAAAAAATACTCTGTTACAAGTAAAAGTCCTGAATTCAAAATCTTCAAAAAGTACAAAAGTATCAGCATCTAGAAATACTTAAAGTACAAAAGTACTAATTTGATTATAGTATATATAGGATTATATTTAGTGATGCATTAATGTGCTCATCACGTTAATGTTGCAGTTGGTTAAGGTAGAGCTAATTTTCATGACTTTATATATTGCTGGGTAGTTAATATAAGGGATAATGTGCAGCGAGCCAGTCATTGCTGTAAAATAAACCCAGAGAGGGCGGGGTTTATTTAAAGCTGTCACGTAAATACAGTGAAGTTAAAAAGTACAATATTTACCTCTGAGACCGAAAATGGAAATACTCAAGTAAAGTACAAGTACTGCAAAATTATAAGTATAGTGCTTGAATAAATGTAGTTAGTTACATTCCACCACTGCCCCCCACATAGTCAACTATAACCAAATGTTAAACCCAATAATTTAAGGTGCATATTAAAGGGGGGGAGATTTCCTCTGGGTGTCAGCTGACTTCCTTCTAGCTAATGGCGCACATGAATAGCATGAAAATAATCTACTGATTCAGCTCTTTGTGACTTTTCAAATGTTATTGGACCAAATAGATCCAATCCAAATGCAAATTCTATTCCTCGTTTTACAGCTGTTCCTTTTTTATGATTGTGCAAGAGAAAAAGTCTTTGCAGGCCAGTGTGCATTGGTATATTGCAATACCGACTGTGGCCACAACGTCAAAGTCACCTCTAGGGATGAACCAATACCGGATAGGATATCGGGCTGATGCTGACTCAAATAGCTGGATCGGGTATCGGTGACAATGAGGCAGATCTATTTAATTTAATTCTATGTTTATATACTATATACATTATATACTGTAATTTGACTTCCTGTTTTATTTCAAGGCCTATCGAAAGAGGCTGGGACAAGGGTCTCGGGGTACGGGGTATAACACATGCGCAGTGTAACTGGAGCTGTGGTCGCGCGTTACGATCGGCTCAATTTGGGCGAATGCAAACCAGGTTTTACCATGTATGTGTCGCACGCCGAAGATATGACGTAACCTTTAATGTAATCTTTCAATAGGCCTTTTTAAAGTTTTGACCAATATGTTGCTGCATTAAAAACGTTTACACTTGAATTGTAATTCCTGTTAATTTTGTAATTTTACCAAGTTGCTGGTGTATGATTTATTATTTTAATGATAAGTAATTCAGTAAATTTATATCTGTCTTTATTTGTTACATTTTGTTTTACAAAGTTAGGAAAGCAATGTTTTAGTCACACCTGATGTTGCCTTACACTTGATCCCAGTCACTCCCACACAGCGAGGCATACAGCTTATTAATTAAACACTGGTATCAGATCGGTACTCGGTATCGGCCGATAGAGGTATCGCTATCGGTATCGGGACTGAAAAAGTTTGATCGATGCATCCCTAATCGCCTCCCAGTCCAACACTGTTCATGAGGCCTTGAATACATAGTGTTACAATACATAGTGTTCCCAGCTTAAGAATAAACATTCAACATCTACAGTTCCCCCCAAAATTGGGCAAACTCCCATCTGCTGATAAACTCCAGAACAGCTACTAAATGGACCTTGTGATGAGACCGGTCTCAACTCTTTAGCAATACTTTACCAGAAATATGTCTATTGCACAAGCAGTTTGAGACGCTTTTATGGCGGTTTTTGGTATTGTTTTGTTTGTGGATTGTGGTTGTGGCCGTGGAATTGGAGAGGACGGGGCGTGGTGCCACAACTAGAGTTTTGGTCAGGCTTTCCCTGGGTCCACGCCTGCTG
>CAKALG010042324.1:0-19899 GCA_916700815.1 Helicolenus hilgendorfi
TATAATTTTTCATCCAGACATTCAGAAGAATTATATTTGTATGAATCTGAAAAACAAAACAAAACAGAAAAAAATACTTAAGTTTTATACTAAATAGATTAATTAACATAATTTAAAGATAAAGCTGAGATCTCTCCATTCCTACACCATCATGTTCTTGATTGGTTGGCTCGGCTACGTTGCCAGATTAGGTTTGGTGACTATTATCTGTGTACTGACGCCACCTTGTGGACATGTGGTCACAACATGTGGTCAGAGTACAGTATAATAGGGCTCTGATGACTTTTATGAAAAAACATAAAAAATCCAACACCAGTTTTTTAAAAAAGAACAATAATTGTAAGTTATTTAAGTGAGAAGAGAGGAACAAAAGTCAAAGCCTGATATGAAAATTAATAACCATTTCCCTTATTTCTATATTCAGTCTGTGGAAACTGCAGATGGTTGGATTTTTGGTTATGGGAAGCTGTGTATCTGCGGCGGGGGCAGACAAAGCTCCTTACCCAGGACAACCCTTACGTCCTGGGGATACGGGACACAGACAGCGTCCAGCTACAACCCCATCACTCTGGATGTTTGTATTGTTATGGACATGCAGGTATGAAATTACTTAAAGCAGCAGTAGGCAGTATATTTTTGGCATCATTGGGCAAAAATCCCATAATAACCTTTCAGCATATTGTAATTCAAGTGTTCTGAGAGATAACTAGACTTCTGCCCCTCCTCATGGCTCTGTTTACTGGCTTTAGAAAATCTTGTGACGGGAGACTTTGACCAATCACAGGTCATTTCAGAGAGAGAGCGTTCCTATTGGCTGTGCTCCGGCTGGTAGGCGGTGCTTGGTATTTCCTCAACAGATCTCACCATGGCTGCCGGGTCACAAACTTTCTCATTTTACAGCTAAACAGTACACTACAAGATGATTCTGAACATCTGAGGAGAGAAATAGGCATTACAGTAACAGAATATTGATTCAAATCTTGAAATCTTGCAGATGCCGTTAGGAGCACCGGAGGACACCGGATGAAAAAGAGGGACATGATTTTTTTCAGATTACCTTTTTCATGCACTACTGTCAGGATATACTGAAAATAACTTTTTTTAATCATATTTGCTCCAATTCTAACCCACTGCTGCTTTAAGGCTGAAGTAGGCGAGATTGTTGCAAATATTAGTAGTCTGTCAATAATCAATATTCTGTTACTGTAATGCCTATTTCTCTCCTCAAATGTTTATACAAAATCATTACAAGAATCTTGTAGTGAACTGTTTAGCTGTAAAATGAGAGTGTTTGTGACCTAGCAGCCATGTTGAGATCAAGTTGAGATCAAGATGAGATGGCTTGAAGGAACGCCAAGTACCGGTCACATAACCGGAGCACAGCCAATAGGAACGCTCTCTCTCTCTGAAATGACCTGTGATTGGTCAAAGTCTCCCGTCACGAGATTTTCTAAAGCCTGTAAACAGAGCCATGAGGAGGAGCAGATGTCTAGTTTCCTCTCAGAACACTTGAATTACAATATGCGGAAAGGTTATTATGGAATTTTTGCCCAATGATGCCAAAAAATATACTGAATACTGCAGCTTTAAACATCGATGAAATAAATAAACTTGTTTTCTCTTGGAAAAGAAAAAACAATTACTGCCTCACGGTTGTCTGCCTCCCTCAACCAGTCAAGTTGCAGTTTACATCCACGTCTGTCCACTTCATCATTTTATCATAATAAACATCTGTGTGAAATTGTCATAATTAGCATATGAATTCTTGTTGAGTTATGGCCGAAACTATGTTTTGTGAGGTCACAGTGACCTTTGACCTTTGACCACCAAACTCTAATCAGTTCATACTTGAGTCCAAGTGGGCGTTTGTGCAACTTGTTTGCTGAGTTTAATTTCAAATCTATCATATTAAATCCAGTTTAACTACAGTATGATGACACTTAACCTTTACAAAACCAAGTCAGTCAGAAAGAAAGCTTTCACACCATCAGTTCTGTACTACCCTTGCAATGCGTTGAAGAGAGCCCTTGCAATGCATTCTCTCTAGCAGAGCTAGACAGTCTGTTAACATTCAAAATCCTCCAATAAACACACGACGCTTGACTTTTCTTGTATTTTACTGGTTGGTTTCCTCTTCTGATTTTACTTTTGGTTGTAAAACTGAAACATTACAAAAATAAGACCACAAGTCAGATAACTTAGTACACAAACATTAATACATCCATATAGGCTAGAAAGTAGGAATTACACTCATAATTATGATAACAATACACAATTTCTACCAAATACAAAGCAGCACTGTAATGTATGAAAGAACACAGCTCAAAAAACCACAGCGACGTCACCACACAGTCAATACTGAGCAGACCTAGCTACCCACTGCAGCTTAACCGCTAGGTAGCAGAGCACGTTTTACCAAAACAATAAAAAACATACTAACATAATATTCCTAAACAAGAACGGCTTGCTAATTATTTACACATATTACTTACGGACAACTGTTCCCCGAGGCACAAGCGTGTAGAAACACTTTCAGCAGCAGCATGTATCCAACACTGTCTGTCACTTTTTAACTTATTAAACTTATAACTTATTTAAATTACAAATTATCTTCAAAGGCAGCACAAGTTCAGTGTTCACTGCATCTATTCAGATAAACCTCCTTTGACAACACAAAAACAGAAACAAAACAGAGGGAACGGTGACATCTGCTGGCAGAAAGCAGCTCCAGCAGGAACAACAGAACATGAACAGTGGTGAGAACGACACGACCCCTTCAACACGGATTTCTGAGGTGAAAAAGCTACAAGTGCGACTTTATGTGTCTGTGTTCAGTCATGTAGGATGAAAACTAGCAGTCACACATGAAACTGGAATTGTCCTGTATGTACATGATTAGTGAATATAAAATCTAGAGTATGCATGTTAATCAGTTATGTTTGTTTATTTTACATCAAACATTAGATAAAAAATGAAGGTGCTGACTTTCCATCAAAATCCAGACATCATGCGTTTGTAGTCAGTTGAGAAACTGAAGTGAAGCCTCGACTGAATTCAGATTTTATCTGATACTTTCTGTTTGTTACAAGCAAATATTTATCTTTTGGATTATATGAGAAATGGCTGGAATTGGTTTTAGATTTAGATTTTATTTGTTTACACATATAAAAAAGGTACAAGTAGAGATTACATAAACAACAACAGATGTGATGGAGAGGTGCAAAAAAAACCCTCTGTGGGGCTTGATCAGGGCTCTCCAGTGCATACCTTAATCAAATTTCAAAAGGGAATAATTGTCAAAAAGGATGGTAAAGAGATATAGAAAAAGAAAAAAGACATTAGCATCACATGCATTCCAAAGACAAAGTTAAATGGAATTAAGATTCACATTATAATATCGTCAGTAAGAACTTATCAGTAAGCAATTTACAGAGATAATCCATAAGGAAAACATTGGGGAGATAAAAAAAAAATAAACCTTTAACAGCTTTCTTAAATTGTTCTGGTGAAAACTTTAAAACATGAGATGGCAGAGCGTTCAATATCACTGAACCTCGGTAAATGAAACCAAACTGTAACTGAGATGTTCAACACAGAGGAGGTCTGAGTTTGGAGTTATTTTGAGTCAAATAATTGTGGAATTGTTGATTAAAGGAATCCAGTTCATTGAAATATGAGGGAAGGGTCCTGTTCAAAGAGCTGTACAAAAATAAAGTGATCTGAAGTTGGTTAACTTGATAAACACTGAGGATGGAAAAACAAAAGTTGAGATGAATGAGTTTGATGAACACAGTTAATAATTCTTAATGCCCGTTTCTGAAGACGAAAAATAGGGATGAGTTTAGTGGGCAGAGTACTCGCCCAGACTGAGTTACAGTAATATAAATGTATGTATGGATAAACCAAACAATAGTATAAGAGAGTGGCAACCTCAGTGTTCATCATATGTTGGACTTTTCCCAAAATACCAACACTTTTTGCATTTTTAGTAGTAACTGTGCAGATCTGTTTTTTCCAAGTTAGAGACTCATCGAGATGTACACCCAGAAATCATGTAGACTGCACTTTGTCAATAATAGTATCGTTAATTTTTATATTTACAGACTGATTATCATTTCCTGGCAGAGTACAAAAGAGAACACAACATGTTTTCTTAAAGGGACTGTTTATAACTTCTTACGCATATAAATCATTTCATTAAGTCATGACTTTCGTTGACTTAACGGCCACAGGTGTCGCTGTTAACAAGACATTTCGGATTCTTACAAACAGTCCCTTTAATATTGAGAGAATTTGTTACAGTTAAACCAATCACTTATCTTGATGAGTTCTTCATTTAATACTTTGGCTATTTCATTAGGGTTTTTATGTGAGTAAAAAAATGTTGTGTCATCAGCAAATAATACCTTAGACACTTTGCAAGAGACATTGCATAAATCATTAATATAAATTAAAAATAATAATGGTCCAAGGACTGATCCTTGAGGTACACCACAAGTAATGTGACAAAGGGAGGAATTAAAGTCATTGTAAGAGACAAACTGTTGTCAATTCAGATTTGTTTTACTCCAAATGAGAAAGTTTAAGAAGAAGAATGGGATGACTTACAGTATCGAATGCTTTAGATAAATCTAAAAAGATTCCAATAGTGCTTTCCTTTCTATCTCGAGCTTTATAGATTTAACAAGATAAGAGACAGCCATAGAAGTGGAGTGGTTTCATATTGACGGATATACAAAATATTATGTCTATCCAGATGATCCAACAATCTTTGATAAACAAGTTTTTCCAACACTTCTGCCAGTGCAGGTAGAATTGAAATTGATCTGTAATGATTGAAAATAGCTGGAATTATTTCAGCTATTTTTAATTCGTCAGGGACAACACCTTTTTTTAAAGAAAGGTTGAGAATGTGAGTTAAAGGCTTTAGTATAAGATCCTGAACTGATGGAAATAGACTACCGGGGATATTGTCAAAACCAGGAGATGAATCTTTTAGATCGTATAGAACCTTCTGGACCTCACCCTCCGTAACTGGAGAAAATTGGAAATTTTCAAGTACAGGTGGAGTCATAAAGTTTAGAGGATCATTTTTACTGAGTGGAATCTTTGAAGCCAGATTGTCTCCTATTTCAGAAAAAAAATAATTATTTAACTATCTGGCAATTTTTTGAGGCTCACTGATACGACCAGAAACCGTCTTAAATTCTGATGGGATTTTTTTTGGATTTTTTGTGTTTATTAATAATAAAATTAATGGTTTGCCATAGATAAGCAAGTAGTGTTTCTTTCTTTTGGTAACATGGTTTAATTTTTTTCTGTAGTTTTTAAATTGAGCAAAGGAGTAGGACTCCGTAGATATTTTTCGTAAAGTCTATGTTTAGTTTTTACTGAAGTCATTATAGCAGGAGTTATCCAGGGATTAGCTGAGCTACAGTGAGATTTGGAGGAGACAACTGTAAGGGGAAAAGACTCCCTGTAACATTGGGAGTTTGATATTAGAAAAGGAGGTGAAAGCCCTCTGAGGATCATCCGATTGAAGGACACCTGTCCACTGATGTTGAGAGATCATTTTTCGGAAATTTAAGGTATTTGTTTCATCATGAATTCTTTTACGTTTCGGAGTTGCATTGAAAAATGTTGGTTTTAATAGGGTAACTTTATTAACTTCCATTGTTATTGAGAAATAAACAGCAAAACTGCATCGTTCCACAGGGTGGAGCTGCAACTCAAAGCAGAGCAGAAAGATCTATTTAAATGTGTTAATCTACAGTTATGTTGTCATAAACTGAACTATTCTGCAGAGGCATTTTGGGTTCAGAATATATGAATGAACAAAAAAAACAAAAGACAAAATCAGATCCAGGTCCAGGTGGTGAACCTCGGTGGATCATCAGGACACGGCTGATCCTCTCAACACATCCACTTTTCTGATCACTCACTCCCACAGAGACCGCTTCCAGCTGATGAGAGAAGAAGAGAACAGAAGTCATGAATCAGTGTTTACAGAGACTCCCTTCATCAGCTGTCAGTCACTGATGCAGCACACAGTTCATTTGTAAAACTATCATAGGCAAAACCAACCTCCATATCTCCGCTCACTACTCAATATCTCCAACAGTAACGGAAAATTTATCTTCTAGCTAATTCATCAGTCTGGTCATTCCTAAAGTCTGCACCTCCTCTGGTCGTCACTCATTCCAGTGTGCTGCTCCTAGTGACTGGAACGAGTTACAAAAGACGCTAAACCTCCACACCCTCATCCCGTTACCCTCCTTTAAGAACTCTTTGGGCAGACCACATCATGGTTACTAAATGTAACTACTACTACTAAATGAACTGATCAATGAGAGAATAAAGACTTTCTGATCAGATCTGATGGTACGACAGTTTGATGGATGAGGATGCTGTCAGCTGTAATCCAGCTTTATTTCCTGGAGACATGAACACAACAACAACATCTTCTTCACATCAACTCTAACACATGATCACAACAAGCTTCTGGCTGATCTGATTGGCTGACTGTTCTCTCTCTCTGTGTGTCACCGTTCTCCTCTCACTGGTTAACTGAGGAAACACATCACAACAATACTGCTGAAACCAGCATGGACCGACTCCGACCCTCTACTGACCTCAGAGTCTCCAGTCTACAGTGTGGACTCTCCACAAGATCAGACAGCTGCTTCACATCTGAATCCTTCAGCTTGTTGTCACTCAGATCCAGCTTTCTCAGATGGGAGGGTTTGGACTTCAGAGCTGAGGCCAGAGAAGCACAGCTGATCTCTGACAAACTGCAGCCCCTCAATCTGAATAAAGAATAAATGATGTAAGTTTAGAAAACAACGAGTCTGCTTGAAATCATTCAATGTTTAATAATGTGTTCAGAGCTGAAGAAGGTTTAGAACGTAGAAGTTTAGAAAATGTAAACTCCAAACACCTGAAGCCAACATGATGCAGGTATAAAACTGTCAAATACAAAAAATGAAACAGAGCTCTCATTAATATTAATGACAACGTGCTGCTACTTCAATAAAGACGTAGTGACTTCACCTCTTAAACTCTGACAGCTCCACCAGTGGATCCATCTATACCAGGGGTCTACAACCTTTTTTTTCTCCGAGAGCTACTTTGACAAAATGAAAGTGGCCAAGAGCTCCTCATATTTTATATTATTAGTAACATTTATTCACATCGTTCAGCTCCACCCAAACCAGCTGAATAAGCTTCTTTTGTGTGAACATTTAGAACATGTTGATATCCAACGCTCACATTTTGACATCATCAACATCTTAAATCAGCAGCATGTGCATGTTTATTTCCTGTATGCATTTATTTACATATTCAATGTGTCAAGCTCACACTATTAAATTCACATCAGATTAATGTCATAGGAAACAAAACAATGTTGTTATTTTACTTGTCCTTATTTTCTGTCTGTTCACATATCACTGTATCACATCACTTCCCTTCACATTCCCTTCATCATCTGTAGTTCACATGCATGTATTACATGCATTCAGTCTTTTTAACAGTTAGTGAGATGACTGGCGCTGCATGGAGTCAACAACAGAGGTGTATGCTAGAGTGGATCCACTTAGGCTCACTCTTATGGACTCATTTAAATGTTCTTCTGTCAGTCTTGTTCTGAACTTAGATTTCATGACATTCAAGACAGCCAGCTGGGCCGTATCGCTGGAGTCAACTGACTCATCACACTGGATGGAAAACCATTTGCACCTGTCCATGTCCCGTTGTAGCTGCTCCACCGCGTCAGCAGACAGCGCAGACACTCTCTTTGCCACGGTATTAGCACCAAGTTGTACATCGGCGATAGCAGACATATTTTCTGTCTTACTTTTATGGTCCTTGAATAGCGTTTCAGCCACCGCAGTCATCGCCTCTTTTACAATGCCGCCATCGGTGAAGTTTTTTTTTTGTGCTTCGTTAGGATGTGTGCCACTTTAAACAAAGCCTCTGGCTGTATTCGAAACCGCCTACTGCATACTACTGAGGAACACAGTATGCAGTATACAGTACATACTGCATACTGCGTTCCTCAGTAGTATGCAGTATGTGACGGTTAAAGCGATGTATTTAGCAGTATGCTAGACGAGGCTTAAGCCTTTAAACCAGCTCTTAAAGCACTGGACAAAAAAAACAAACTCGTACCATTATTACAATATTATCAAAAAATACAACTTTGATTTTGCTGTTGATGTTCTGTTAGTTTACTTTATAAGATACTGCAGGTTTAAACTATTTATTCTAACAGCTCATAATGAGGTCCGACAAACAGGATCATCAACGAGGAGAGACGGGAAATATGAAATATTGATCCACAAAATTTACGTTACTTAAACTGATTTTTCAGTTACAGCAACTAAACAGAGAACTGATCTCCATACAGATATTAGAGGAATGTTAAAAAGAGTCATGTTGTCTCAGCAGGAATCTCTCTGCCCCGTCAGAGGAGGCTCTTTACCTCTCCTCTTCTCTCTCCTCTTCCCTCTCCTCTTCTCTCTCCTATTCTCTCTCCTCTTCTCTCTCCTCTTCCCTCTCTTATTCTATCTCCTCTTCCCTCTAATCTTTCCTCTTCTTTTCCCTCTCCTCTTCTCTCTCCTCTTTCCTCTCCTCTTCTCTCTCCTCTTCTCTCTCCTCTTCCCTCTCCATTCTGCTGCTCTGTAGTCGTCTCTCCAGTGAGTTACGCCCGTGGATGGTTGTGGAGCTTTTCAACTCCAAAAAGGCAGATAAACTCAGGTTCCTGTTCATTTATAATGGACATCTGTGTTGTGATATTTAAACAAACTATCCGTCAACAAGGAAATAAAAGCCTCCTGTCTACAAACCGGTCTCCAGAGAGCTCCAGCAGCTCATAGCGGTCTCTGAGCGTGACTACCCGGCTGGCTGACAGCGACTCCGGCAGGCGCTAGCTAGCTGTCACAGAATTTTGTGGTGCTTCTAAACTCCGACAACGGTGGAAGAAATGTTCCATTCGCCATTTAACTTAGTAAAACTGCCGATATTAAAAATCTACACAGTTGATTTCTCACTTCAAAAACTTTCAGAAGTGAATTTAGTGATGAAATAGCTACGAAAAATGTAAAAAACAAGCTGCTGTTATAACTGTAGCCCTGTAGCGGTCCAGTGCTTTGCATTGTGGGATACAATAGGCGAGGTAGACTGGTCCGATGCATACTGGAGATTTTTACGTCATCCGGGTATTTTTGGCATTCTGTACATTTTGCTTTTGTTCGCATACTACATACTACAATTTGGCCAAATCAGTACGTACTACTAGTATAAAATGAGGTTTCGAATACAGCCTCTGTTTCTGAGTTGGCCTTCTTCGTCGGTTTGGTAAACAGAGATTGTTGTCTTTTAAGCAAGCGACTGGTCGCGAGCGAGCGATGTGTTAGAGACCCCTGATCTATACAAACTCATGTTGAGCAGCTAAACACAAATAAAAACCACAGAAACTGATTCAAGATTCAACTCAAGATCTCAAAGCATTAAGATACCCAGTGTGGATCAGTATAATATCAACCTTATGTCTGCAGTTTAGTGTCACCACAACTTTCACATCATATTAATCTCAGTACACAAGTAAAAAAATGGTGTCTGACCTCAGAGTCTCCAGTCTACAGTCTGGACTCTCCAGAAAACCAGACAGCAGCTTCACTCCTGAATCCTGCAGCTTGTTTCCATCCAGCTCCAGCTTTCTCAGATGGGAGGGGTTGGACTTCAGAGCTGAGGCCAGAGAAGCACAGCTTCTCTCTGACAAACTGCACCAACTCAATCTGAATAAAGAATAAATGATGTAAGTTAGAAGACAACGTTCCAGCTTGAAATCATTCAATGTTTGATAATGTGTTCAGAGCTGAAGAAGGTTTAGAACGTAGAAGTTTAGAAAATGTAAACTCCAACAGGACTTGCAGGTTAAAAACTGTCAAATACAAAAAATGAAACAGAGCTCTCATTAATATTAATGACAAGGTGCTGCTACTTCAATAAAGACGTAGTGACTTCACCTCTTAATCTCTGACAGATCCACCAGTGGATCCATCTATACAAACTCATGTTGAGCAGCCAAACACAAATAAAAACCACAAAGTGTTCAGTGTGGTTAGAATTTAGGATACAGTGTTATTTAGTGCCAGTGTCATTGTTAGGGAGTTGTGCCAGTGGATCGCCAGTAGGTGTCTGTGTCGCTACAGAAGCCGTGTATGTGAAGGGAGCGTCACAGGAAAGTCTCCTGTGAA
This sequence comes from Helicolenus hilgendorfi, assembly GCA_916700815.1. Lineage (NCBI taxonomy): Eukaryota > Metazoa > Chordata > Actinopteri > Perciformes > Sebastidae > Helicolenus > Helicolenus hilgendorfi. Next base: position 10,260 of record CAKALG010042324.1, read on the forward strand.
TAAGTGAGATAATGAGAATCTCTGTGTACAAGATGGAAGCAGATACGCTGTGTAGCGATTGTCAACCTAAGGCATTATTTTTACATTTTGCAGAACATCTCAAACTAGAATGGCTCTCGGAGAGCGCAGACCTCCACCGAGCTGCCCGAGTACGATTGCCCCCACTCCCCCTCCGCCATCATCCACGTGTATTTTTTGTTCATGTTGAGATCAGCTGTACGTAGCAGAGCATCGTAAAACACTTCATTCAAACTGGGCAGAAACAAAATAAAACTCACCTAAACTGTCATCATTACTCTTTCCAACAATCACCAAGTGTGTTTTGGTCAAACTCAACTGAAATTTCCCTGGGTTTAATGTGAAAAAATGTCAAATCTACAGGTTCCCTCTCCCACCCCCCACGCCCTCCACCCTCCGCTCTCTCTCTGTCCCTCTCTCTACTGGCAGAAGGAAAGAGGCAGAGTGATGCGTCATGGACGCGTCATCGGTTACACTGTGCATGTCTTAAAGCCTGTGGTGTTAATGTACAGGCTGAACGGAGTTGCAAAAAAAAATTCCTCAAGCCGGATCATGCTCCGGATGGCCACCAAAAAATGTAATTCAAATCCATCGCAGACTTTTGGATTAATCCTGTAAACAGACAAACAAACAAACTAACACACCAACAAACCAACGCCGATGAAAACATATCCTCCTTCCTAGGCCTTCGGCCTTCGCAGAGGTAATAAATGTGTAGCACCAGACTGAGCCTGTGGGACATCATTCTGTGCACCGCTACATCAACATTGCTCTGCCACAGTCAATGGACTAAACCACTGTAGAAGAAAATGTCCTTTAGCATTAAGATACTCAGTGTGGATCAGTATAATATCAGCCTTATGTCGGCAGTTTAGTGTCACCACAACTTTAACATCATATTAATCTCAGTACTGAAGTAAAACATGGTGTCTGACCCCAGAGTCTCCAGTTTGCAGTGTGGACTCTCCAGAAAACCAGACAGCGGCTCCACTCCTGAATCCTGCAGCTTGTTGTGACCCAGCTCCAGCTCTCTCAGATGGGAGGGGTTGGACTTCAGAGCTGAGGCCAGAGAAGCACAGCTGATCTCTGACAAACTGCAGCTCAACAATCTGAATAAAGAATAAATGATGTAAGTTTAGAAGACAACGTTCCTGCTTGAAATAATTCAATGTTTAATAATGTGTTCAGAAATGAAGAAGGTTACTGTGTGACTGCAGACTGAATTTAGTTCAAGAAACAGACACACAAAGAGACATTAACAACTTCATGGATGTAAGTTATGTTTATACATAAATTATGTTCAATTGTCAATTAAATATATGAGATCTATAACAGTAACAGAGAGTCAGTGAACTGACCCCAGAGTCTTGAGTCTACAGTGTGGGCTCTCCACAAGATCAGACAGCAGCTTCACTCCTGAATCCTGCAGCTTGTTGTCACTCAGATCCAGCTCTCTCAGATGGGAGGGTTTGGACTTCAGAGCTGAGGCCAGAGAAGCACAGCTGATCTCTGACAAACTGCAGAGATATAATCTGAATAAAGAATAAATGATGTAAGTTTAGAAGACAACATTCCAGCTTGAAATCATTCAATGTTTAATAATGTGTTCAGAGATGAAGAAGGGTTAGAACATAGAAGTTTAGAAAATGTAAACTCCAAACACCTGAAGCCAACAGGATGCAGGTTAAAAACTGTAAAATACAAAAAGTGAAACAGAGCTCTAATTAATATTAATGACAACGTGCTGCTACTTCAATAAAGACGTAGTGACTCATCTCTTAAACTCAGACAGCTCCACCAGTGGATCCATCTATACAAACTCATGTTGAGCAGCCAAACACAAATAAAAACCACAGAAACTGATTCAAGATTCAACTCAAGATCTCAAAGTTTACAAAGATGTCAAATAAATTTATGTCAGGATGGATTTGGAGGAAATGTTAACAAAAGATATAAAAGATAAGACATCTATAATATATATATATTAGGAATAGTGGAGTCATAAAATCAAAGCATCTTCAATTTAAACTATTTAGTCAGTATAAGCATCATATAGCTTCATAACATTTATAGAAAAAACAAATACCGAATATATTTGTTATTGTCTGATAGCTGAAATAGAGATTCTTTTTTTATTCTTTATATTTATGTATTTTTTATTATAATTTCTTTGAAAAAAAGAAACATGATGAAAGTCAAGTGTTTTGATATATGAAGGTTTTAAATGTGTAGCTCAACATTGCTCTGCCACAGTCAATGGACTAAACCACTGAAGAAGAAAATGTCCTTTAGCATTAAGATACTCAGTGTGGATCAGTATAATATCAGCCTTATGTCTGCAGTTTAGTGTCACCACAACTTTCACATCATATTAATCTCAGTACTGAAGTAAAACATGGTGTCTGACCTCAGAGTCTCCAGTCTACAGTGTGGACTCTTCAGAAAACCACAGAGGAGCTTCACTCCTGAATCCTGCAGCTTGTTTCTATCCAGCTTCAGCTCTCTCAGATGGGAGGGGTTGGACTTCAGAGCTGAGGCCAGAGAAGAACAGCTGATCTCTGACAACCTGCAGTCCCTCAATCTGAATAAAGAATAAATGATGTAAGTTTAGAAGACAGCGTTCCAGCTTGAAATCATTCAATGTTTAATGATGTGTTCAGAGCTGAAGAAGGTTTAGAACGTAGAAGTTTAGAAAATGTAAACTCCAAACACCGGAAGCCAACAGGATGCAGGTTAAAAACTGTAAAATACAAAAAATGAAACAGAGCTCTAATTAATATTAATGACAACTCGCTGCTACTTCAATAAAGACGTAGTGACTTCAACCTCTTAAACTCTGACAGCTCCACCAGTGGATCCATCTATACAAACTCATGTTGAGCAGGTAAACACAAATAAAAACCACAGAAACTGATTCAAGATTCAACTCAAGATCTCAAAGTTTCCAAAGATGTCAAATAAATTTATGTCAGGATGGATTTGGGGAAAAGTGAACAAAGATATAAAAGATAAGACATCTATAATATATATATATTAGGAATAGTGGAGTCATAAAATCAAAGCATCTTCAGTTTAAACTATTTAGTCAGTATAAGCATCATATAGCTTCATAACATTTATAGAAAAAACAAATACTGAATATATTTGTTATTGTCTGATAGCTGAAATAGAGATTATTTTTTTATTCTTTATATTTATGTATTTTTTATTATAATTTCTTTGAAAAAAAGAAACATGATGAAAGTCAAGTGTTTTGATATACAGTATGAAGGTTTTAAATGTGTAGCTCAACATTGCTCTGCCACAGTCAATGGACTAAACCACTGAAGAAGAAAATGTCCTTTAGCATTAAGATACTCAGTGTGGATCAGTATAATATCAGCCTTATGTCTGCAGTTTAGTGTCATCACAACTTTCACATCATATTAATCTCAGTACACAAGTAAAACATGGTGTCTGACCTCAGAGTCTCCAGTCTACAGTGTGGACTCTCCACAAGATCAGACAATAGCTTCACTCCTGAATCCTTCAGCTCGTTGTGACCCAGATCCAGCTCTCTGAGATGGGAGGGGTTGGACTTCAGAGCTGAGGCCAGAGAAGCACAGCTGATCTCTGACAAACTGCAGTCCCTCAATCTGAATAAAGAATAAATGATGTAAGTTTAGAAAACAACGTTCCTGCTTGAAATCATTCAATGTTTAATGATGTGTTCAGAGCTGAAGAAGGTTTAGAACGTAGAAGTTTAGAAAATGTAAACTCCAAACACCTGAAGCCAACAGGATGCAGGTTAAAAACTGTCAAATAGAAACAGTGAAACAGAGCTCTCATTAATATTAATGACAAGGTGCTGCTACTTCAATAAAGACGTAGTGACTTCACCTCTTAAACTCTGACAGCTCCACCAGTGGATCCATCTATACCAACTCATGTTGAGCAACCAAACACAAATAAAAACCACAGAAACTGATTCAAGATTCAACTGAAGATCTCAAAGTTTCCAAAGATGTCCAATATATCAATATGAATTTTGGGGAAATGTCAACAAAAGATATAAAAGATATGACATCTCTAATATATATTTTAGGACTAGTGCAGTCTTAAAATCAAATCATCTTCAGTTTAAACTATTCAGTCAGTGTAAGCATCATATAGCTTCATAAAATGTATAGAAAAACAAATACTGAATATATTTGTTATTGTCTGATAGGTGAAATAGAGATTATTTATTTATTCTTTATATTTATGTATTTTTTATTATAATTTCTTTGAAAACATGATGAAAGTGAAGTGTTGTGATATATGAAGGTTTTAAATGTGTAACTCAACATTGCTCTGCCACAGTCAATGGACTAAACCACTGAAGAAGAAAATGTACTTTAGCATTAAGCTAAACCAACCTCAGAACAAGCTCTGATATAGAAATAGGAGTTGCTTAGGTTAGGTTAGTGAAACCTGCTTTGAGTAGCGATTGGTATTGGTTGTCGTCAGGCTTTGTTAGGGCTGAGCACTTGTATTTTCTCTCTCTGAGCATCAATAGTTGAGGACAGCTGACACGGGTCACACCCACTATTGCTTGTTGCTGTGAAATCTGACAGGGGCGGGTTCAGCTGTGGTATCTCCCTGGTATTTAAACACACATGCTACGCTGTAGCGTCAGCCCTCATTGTGTGAAGACCAAATTGGGTAAAGACCTGCGAGTCTATCTGCGCGAGTCCACCTAGCAAGGACGCCGACTGGTAAGCGCCATTTTCCTCCATTTCCTCGTATAACCTGCCTAACGCACCACGTGCTACAAGCATATCCCTGTCATTTATGGGTATCTGAAAAAACGCTTCTACCATAGAAAATGTAACCACAACTACCTCTCCTCACTCAAGAAAGCGTTTTCTCCTCACTCCTCCGTTACTTTTGGCCTTTGGAGATGCCAACCGGCTGTAAATGAAACAGAATTTATCCAAGCATTTGCAAAACTGTCAGATATCCAGGTACTAGCCCTGACTGAAACCTGGATCCGTCCAGAAAACACTGCCACACCAGCTGCGCTCTCTGTCGACACAGTGTTCTCTCACACACCCGGCTCTGTTGGACGTGGAGGTGGTACAGGCACGCTCATTTCTAAAAACTGGAAATTCAGTTAGCTCTCCCCACTAAACTACTGTTCCTTTGAATACCATGCAATAATGATTACTGCTCCCAGTAAGACATTGTGGTCACATACCGCCCACCAGCTCACCTGGAGAACTTTGTTCTAGAACTTAAACATGTTACTCTCAGACATCCCCGATGATGGCACACCACTAATTGTCATGTGAGACATGAACATCCACACTGACAAAACTCAGGCCACTGACTTCCTATCTCTCCTCTCCTCGTTTGACCTCACACAGGTCCCCATCCCTCCCACCCACAAAGCAGGCAATAAGCTGGATCTGATTCTGACTCGGAACTGCTCCACAGCAAATCTGACTGTTACCCCCCTACATCTGTCAAATAACTTCTTTATTCAATTCACCGTCTCCTTACCTGAGATCCCCCAAACTCCTTCACAAACTGTCTATTACCGCCGAAACATCCGGTCCCTCTCACCAACCCAGCTGTCTAATCTCAGTACAGAAGTAAAACATGGTGTCTGACCTCAGAGTCTTCAGTCTACAGTGTGGACTCTCCAGAAAACCAGACAGCAGCTTCACTCCTGAATCCTGCAGGTTGTTTCCAGTCAGCTCCAGCTCTCTCAGATGGGAGGGGTTGGACTTCAGAGCTGAGGCCAGAGAAGCACAGCTGATCTCTGACAAACTGCACCAACTCAATCTGAATAAAGAGTAAATGATGAAGATAAAAATTGATTTATAAACTGCTGAAAACTTTCCATTAATGAAAAACTTCATAAGCTACAATCATCGAACTGACCTCAGAGTCTCCAGTCTACAGTTTGGACTCTCCAGTCCAGCAGACAGCTTTACTCCTGAATCCTGCAGGCTGTTATTACTCAGGTTCAGCTCTCTCAGATGGGAGGGGTTGGACTTCAGAGCTGAGGCCACAACTTCACAGTGATTCTCTGAGATTCCACAGCGAGAAAGTCTGTCATGATTATGTGAAAGATGACACTTTATAAGTTATAGTATTCAAAATAATCCCATAATTGTCACTTGTGAACACAGTGGCTGCTTCAGGATGAGTTACATACTCAATTTTAATAACAATAATCCTTTATCTATACAGTACAACACTTTTCAAAAACAGGTTTACAACGTGCTTTAAAGATTGAATATCTACAGAGCAGCTACGAAATAGAATAAATGCAGTGCAATTCAGAAATAGATTCAAAATAGTTTTAAAAAACAGACAAAAAACATATAAAGAATCAGATCTAATTAAAAGCCAACTCATTTAAAGGTGTGTGGCATCGTTAAATATCTCTAAGCTCACTATGAAATGACGCCAAAACCATTATGAAAAAACTGATAGCAATAATTGCATGAAAGCAATTATCTAGGACTTCAGAAATCTCTGTTGGAAAATGATACAGATTTTATTTTTAAACTCTTAAGCGTAGTGGTAAAAACTCAGGTATTACCTTTATGTGTGAATATATAAGGCACCTTGCAGAACCTACTCATGTAATAATAACTTAACTGCATTCACTAATAACTATAAAATACTGCTACAGATGCAGCCACGTGATTTCCCCTTCCAGCCGAGTTCGAAGGTCTATTGAAGGAGGCTGGGACATAGAAGGACATGGGTCTTGGGGTAGGGGGTATAACACATGCGCAGTGTAACTGAAGCTGCGGTCGTGCGTTGCAATTGGTTAAATTTCAGCGAGTGCAGACCAGATTTCACTGCGCATGTGTTGTACCCCAAAGATATTGCGCGTTGATGACGCGTGACCCAGCCTCCTTCAATAGGCCTTGCCGAGTTCCAGCCGATTGACAGCCTCTGGAAGTGCCCTCTCCTCCCCTTGTTTCCTGACAGGCAGGCCCAATTCCAATCCGGCCCTTACACTCTCTCACTACTTACCTACTTCCACTCTGTTTGCGTGTTCGCGGGGAGGATCCGCCATATTAAGGGCCATTCCAAACAAGTTAGATGGGAGTGGAAGTGGGTTATAAAACCCTCCAACAGCGAGCCTGCATCGATGCCGATTTAACCAGCTGCCCTTACTGACGACGTGCAACGCCGTTTCGTGTTCGTCATGGAGCACGCTCCAATTTCAGTTCCTGAGACTTCCAGTACAAACATTTACTGTAAACTGCTCAAACTGAGAGACATTTAATTTATTCTACTTTATTGTCATATAGACGTCAACAACATAAAGTAAATAGATTGTATTTAGGATCAAATATACCCTTGTCTAGACCAGAAAACAGTAGACATGTTCATCTGGCAGAAACCCTGTAGTTCGTAGCTTCATTCACAATGTTGACATTCCAATAATTACCAGGCATATTAATCATTTATTGGTGCAATAGTCACTCCTCTCTTTCTCTGTCACTCTCTCTCAAACACACTCAGATGCACGGTGAGCGGCTCAGTTTTTCAGGCCAAAAGTCTAAATGTATTGAAAAAAGACTGATGTAATCATTTACAAAATTTACAACATATTTTTATCTAAAGAAATATTCTGCTTCAATCCTTATTTGTTGACGTTTAAAAAACAATTTGATCGTAAGGAGGAAATCCCCAAAATCATGCCGTTTTGTGAGTTGTTGAATTAGATTCAACTTTATAAACTTTGTGTAACGATGTCTGCGATACATTCATAATTATTTGTACCTTCTTATAAATTTGGAAAACAGGGGATAGGTCTACATTAAGGTACTTCTGTTTGTGTCAGCTTGTCTCAGCCTGAGACAAATCAGCAGTTCTGACGAGAGCAGTTATTTATTACTGTAGCCTATATTATCTATTTCCCTCCAGTAGGGTATTGCTTTTATTAACATGTAGGTTAATTCTGCTGAATAATCTAGTAGAGCTTCCACGGAGAGAATAGACGGTATGATCAGTAACTAGAGGCGTGTCTCCTTCAGCTGTCTCACTATTTTATGCATATAAACAACAATCTGTATCGTGTTTTACAAAAAGCTTCAGTATAATATTTTCATGACCTGATCATCATGATATGATCATTATATGATAATAATTATTAACATTATGCTCTGAGTGGGAAGCACACTTCCTCATACACATCAAATATGATAAGTACAGAACAGCTGATTTCAGGTACAGTATACGGCAGCTTCAGCTTTGATAACCACCGCTCCACCTGGTGGGTAGAAAAACCACTGCAACTGGTTTCCACATGTGGCTCCATGAGGGCGTTACGAATCGACCCAGCATGGTTCCGGCCCATACCCACCACGGATCGGCCTGAGCCCCATCACGGAGGGAGGGAAATTCTAGATGGCTACATCTGTATATGTTGTGGTAAAATGCTGGTGTGAAACCACAACCACCTCTAAAGTTCTTCATTTGTTTTATCAGTTTTGCATGTTGACTCCATCACCCAAATAAAGATAAATAAATATCTAACAATTATTAGAAATACCATGAATAGAAACAGCTCAAGAACATCTGTGACAAAATACAACTGACATATTTTATGTAATAAACATGTGGAACACTATTTGAAAGATAATAATAATTTTATAGTGTGTATATTTGAAGAACTAAACTACTAATCTACACTGATTTACAATGTTAATCACTTCTGGACTTACAGAGCCTTTCTGCAGTTCCTCACAGCTGGAATCAGTCTCCGTCGTCCCGTCGGTGATGTCTTGTACTTCTCCAGGTCCAACTCATCCAGAACCTCCTCTGACATCTGCAGCATGTAGGCCAGAGCTGAGCAGTGGATCTCAGAGAGTTCCTTCTCTGATCTGTTCTCTGACTTCAGGAACTCTTGGATCTCCTGATGTACCGAGTGGTCGTTCATCTCCGTCAGACAGTGGAAGATGTTGATGCTTCTGTCGGGAGAGATTTTATCTCTGTTCATCTTCTTCAGGTTGTTGATGGCTCTCTGGATGCTTCCTGAACTGCTCTTTGTCCGACCCAGCAGACCTCCTAAGAGACTTTGGTTGGACTCCAGAGAGAGGCCATGAAGGAAGCGAACAAACAGGTCCAGGTGGCCATTTTTACTTTCAAGGGATTTCTCCATGGCTCTCTTCAGGAAGGCATTCAGAGATGGGCCACGACTAGCATTGTTTCCAGAAGGCTTAGAGATGTTCTTGAGAGAAGACTTTGGGTTTGACTCTCTGTCCTTGTCTTCTCCCAGGAAGGCCTCCAGTACTTCTGTGATCTTGTTTGTGTAACAGTGAAACATGTAGACTGCAGCCAGAAACTCCTGAACGCTCAGGTGAACAAAGCAGTAGACTGTTTTCTGGAAGATCACACTCTCTCTTTTGAAGATCTCTGTACAAACTCCTGAGAACACCAAGGCCTCTGTGACATCCAGACCACACCGCTCCAAGTCTTCTTGGTAGAACATGATGTCTCCTTTCTCCAGATGTTCAAACGCTAGCCTCCCGAGCTTCAGAAGAACTTCCCTGTCAGCCTCCGTCAGCTCCTGTGGACTCGTCTCATGTCCCTCACCGTACTTCTGCTTCTTCCTCTTTGTCTGAACCAA
>CAKALG010042328.1:0-17121 GCA_916700815.1 Helicolenus hilgendorfi
GCTTGCAATGTTGTCGAGAACCGTTTATCGCTCGATGACTCCAGGGAAGTGAAGAAGAGTTAATATCCAGCATCCAGCAGCAAAACTGAACTGCAGTCAGTGAGCCGCTGGACTGTCTGCCGAGCCCTGAAGACCTCCTTCCCGCACAGATCGTTGGTCACTTGTTTATTAATATGGAACGTGTTGCATGTCCAAATTGCACCTAATTCGAAAAAGCTCTCCAAGGGGTCCCCAGCAGTACACCCGCCAAGTGTGAAGTAGATCGTGTGAGCAGTTCTTGACATATGCGAAGGACACACAGACGGACGAAGATTTCTCGCTTTCTAGTTAGATGTGAGTCTCTCTGTTGTGCCCAACTGGCTAGCTAATGGCTGCCTCTCTGCACTGCTCTCATACGGCAGTTACTGCTGATAACGCCATCCCGACCCATGTTGCAGCATTATTACTGTTTTTTGCAATGTTCATGCTGTTAGCACCATTAGCTGCTAGCCACCAGCTCAGCCGTCTCTATGTTGAGTGCCATGTGGAGGCAGTAGAAATGCTCTGAATTCCGTATTGAGCATTTGTATTTTGTGTTTCTACTAGAACATGTTTATATGCTTTAATGTTCAAACAACACATTATTTTCCTCATACTGTCTGTCTGAATATACCTGTATTCACCCTCTATCAGAAACGCTCCGTTTTAGTGCATTTCAACGAAATGGGAACGGAATTGCGTTGCTAGGAAACAGCTTGCGTCCATTTTTACTTCCTGTCAGCTGATGACATTCACATACACTGCAACCAGAAATAAACTGGGACACATTTAGAATGTTTGTTTAAAACTCTGGAATTGTCTAAATATTGTAGATTTGTGACATCACAAATGGACGGCTTGTTTCAAACGTACATTTTCTGAATATGGGCTGTGTGTATTTCTACGTATATTGAGTGTTTTGATACTTTCACAGTATTTATATATCACTTAAGCCTGCTTTATAATAAAAAAAGACATGAAAGTCTCACTTTTTACAATAAAGGACCTTTAAAGGTTGAGATATCCTGAGTATTCTGGCAACATCCCAGTACCATGGGGATGAATTAGCCTCATTTCTGACCTCAGCACTCTGTAGTTCCCTAGAATCAGATATCTGTGACATCACGAAAATACCCTCGAAGACCCAACCTATCGCTTACTAATGGGTTAAAGAAATAACGACTTTTAACCTATAGGGAACACTATGTGGCCGAATCGCAGACTAACACACAGATTGCTGAGGTCACAGATGGGTTAGAGCGGATCAATGTGAATTTATTTGTGGCTCTCACATCACTTAACATTTTGATTTCAAAAAGCCTCTGCAGATACCGCTGTATGGCTTGATATCACCGGGGGTAATTGGGGAAGTAGCTTATCTGTCTTTGGGTGAACCTACACTTTAAAAAGCAGCTAAGCAGCTCTTGATAACTTTATATGAAACGTCCTGAGCTGGATAAGCTGAATAAGAGGGTCATCCCTACTTTTCCTGATCTCTCCTTTGCTAACATAGCCCCAATAAGATGTGCGTGGATTTGACTGTTTCTTTAAAACACTATAAAAAAAAAGAGTTGTTGCACCAGCATGTCATAAAAGTGCTGTTTGATCAGTTAAATCCAGTACAATCCAGTGCACACTACTAAAGCAATTTCCTCATAATATTATTATAATACAAAGCAATTTGTAATGGCTAATGCATGTTCCAATAGATTAATGCCACCACATGGTCGTGTTGTCACTGAGAGATAAAACAGTCTATATATCTATCTACCCACATGCACACTGATGAGATTTCCTACAACTAATCCCCGGCATAGTGGGTGTGATGTTCATAATCTTTGCTAATTAAAGATAATGCTGTATCTGTCAGACATCATAAATGTTGGGTTCATAAAAGTAAAAAACAAAGTCATTTGAGGATGTGAATAAAAATTAATTAGCGAGAGGGAGATCAGTGGACTCGCTATCACGAGACAGATAGAGGTTTGAAGTGAGCGTGCTCGTGATTGTGCCGTTAATAAAGCGAGGTTTAAGCACGTGGATCAAGGCACACTCTGCGCTCCATGAAACCCAGTCCAGACTCTTTTAAAACAGCATGACCTCATAAACCACAAAGACCAGTTTAACTGTCCAACAAAAGCAATGAAGCTTCCATAAACATTATCAGGGCCTGTTACGGCAGGCTTAAAGGCGAAGAAAAGAATCATGGGAATGGCTCGCACACAGCACTATACAAGTTAGCAAACTCTCAGCTCGCCACGTTAAATTATAAATCTTCATGCAGTCCCACGAGATCGTGACTCGATGACTGACTGAGCCCAACAAATCATTGCATATGGACCGGAGAGAGAGCTTTAAGGGTTTCTACGATTTTACGAGGGTGAAATGAGATCATTCATCAGGCTCAGAAATGAGGAGGTTATGCCTCTTTGAACGCTGCCCAACATGAAACCAAAAAAAATTAGACGACAGAGTCTCCTGAGCACGGGAGAATATTAAAAAACGCTTTACTTCTCTGATTACGACATTACACATCAATGGTTATGCGATTGCTATTTCACACATTCCTGCCTTCACATCAAGTTGAGCTCGGAGGATAAACGAGGTTTCCTGTAAACATGAGTCATGATTACATTAAACTTAACACTTAAGGTCAATGACTTAGCACATTATGAAAGCAGTTTCTACATCTACAGGCCATTTACACTTTTCAATAAATATATTGCTCTTATATTACTGTTAGGGCTGTCAAAGTTAACATGATAATAACGCTTTAAGGCAAATTAGTTTTCGCCCAATAATTTCTTTAACGTATTAATGCAATTTTTAGGTTGTAACGGGCGCAGTTTTAAAGTTTAGAGTGAAGATCATGGCGTATGAATGCCATTTAGTATACTATGTTCCTGGCTGTGATGTTTATTGTCTTTCTAACATGTAATTTTAGATATACACCTAATAGGACTCCTTTTTATGATATTTTAACACTTTTGATTTACCCCACTAGGTGGCACTGTCGGTCAAATAATACTCAGTACACGAGACAGCAGCTGCTCAGTGGAGTGAAGGGTCAGTGCACCAATGTCATCTCTCTCCTCAATATGTCTCTCTACACATGCCACTTCCACATCGCTGCATGTCAGTAACATTTTGATGCAGTAATATGACGGTTCACACTTTGTCAACATACATGTCAGTTCAGTTCTGGGGCTGATCATCTCCCTGTTGATGTTTTGTACGGCAAAGGATCTTGAGTCCACGTACTCCATCATTTGGAAAGGTTAGTAGTTCACAGTGTCGGTTTTGTCAGCTCTGAAAATTAATTAGCCCTCGAGGGCCATTGCAGTGCCAGTACAGTGCCATTCGCGGTATGCAGCAGAGCTCCACGAGGTTCCATGTGGATTTGGCTATTTGACGTTCAACTGAGGCTTAGAGGTCTGGCACAGACACAGAATGTGTGTCACCACCAGAATGTGGTGCATTTCTGGACAATGACTACTCCATTCCTCTGCAGGGAACAGAAGAGTGGATCTTTTTTTTTCTGTCTGGTATCTCTCTAACCCCCTTCCATCCTGCCCCTCCCGGACAGCCTCAGATCTCAGAGCAGCTAAATTGACGTGCCCCAGCAGCATACAAGCAGACAGGTTGTAGTGGAGTAGAGTGGGCCACATGCTGCGAGGAGCCTCGGCTTTGAACTTTTTACAGTGGCTCCTCTGGAGAGGAAAGAGCTGTGTTACGATACACCGTGCAGGATTTTTTATTAGAGTTTGGTGCAACAACGGGAAGAATGAATGTCGACCAGGTGTGATATCTAACATGAGCACAGGAGCATCCAGCTCTGATCATAAGTGTGTATGGATTTTTTGATAAAAAGCTGCTCAAAAATATTCCTCCCAGACACCTGTCCCCAGGGCTCATTTAACCAGCACAGATTGCTTTCAGTAAGACAAGATAAAGAAGTGGAAAACAACAAAAAAAAAACGTCTGACCAGTTGTTGTTTAACTCGAGAATGACATTTGTTTAAATCAGATTGCTGGAAGACATTTACATAGTGGAGGAAATTGCCGGGAAATGTCACAAAGAATTAAAAGGGTTTTGATAGGGCACTGAGAAATGCGGCTTTTTTGTACTCCCTGGCATTTTGGCATTTTGAGGCTTGAAAGTCAAATGGATTTCATTGATTTGTCTTCATGCTGGATGTTCCCCCGGCCGCTCCGCTCGCAATAGTGACTCTTATTGTTGCTTCTGCCAAATGGGCTTTTTGTGACGGCGGAGACGAGGCGAAGGCTGTCTGCTTCAAGAAGGGCACAAATTGAGCTGCTTTCATTCTAGTCGAGGCTGCCCATTAAAGTATCACTCTCCGAAACAACTAACGAGTTTATACCAAGACACTGGCTATGTTCTTTCTGGTTATGAAATTCACATCTCATGAGGCGTCTCAGAGGCACCAAAGCTTTAGATCCATTAGGGGGCACTAGATTATAATGAAACATTTTGGAGCCCAAGAGTAGAAGCAGAAAAAGATGCCAGTTGATGTGTTCACCTTGTGGTTCAGAAATAAAAGAAACTGTGGCAAAGATGCAGATCAGTGGAGGCTGGTCCATAGAGGCAGAGGAGGTTGCTCCTCTATTTTTGAGAGGCAAGGGGGAGACGAAAATATGAAAAAAGTGTTTGAAATGAATCACAACCAAATCTCAGTTTCATTTATCTCAGTCTCATTTGGAAAAAAAATAAATTATTTAATTCTAATTAAAATATTTCAACAGGGACACCTGCAGGGTAGACAAGAAAGTGGTGGTTGGGGTAAGAGAGGACGGGGTTCTGCTGTCCTCCCTTGAGGTGGGACCTCTTATATAAATTCAATATAATCAATTTTTTTCATGCTAATTTGTCATTGGCCAAAACACGTAAAATAGACGCTCCAAGGAAGGTCATCCTCCCTTGGCTTGTTACCAATTCACAACCAGAAGAATACACTGTAGAGTGCTCCAGGGATGACGTATTTTTGTAGGCCGATCAGGAAGTTAGCATCTCCCTGGTTCCCTCAACAGAAAGCCAATGAGATTTTTCTATTGGATTTTTGAGCATTGCAGAAACACATGTTTATGATACTTACACGTTTTGTTCAGCAAGATAGACTTCACAAATGAACACCGCTTTTATGATTTTGAAGTGTGAATGCAATCGCAGTAAGTAAAACGCTAATGTCAGGGTATTGACGAAGTACACCACGGTCGCATGAACGCGAGTATACACAACGAGGCTGTAAAGGAGGACGAGTCAGCGTGACGACGTTTAGTTGTCTCATTCGGCCACTTGTTATCAACCGCCTTTTTTAAGACACATAGAAGCTTCAAAATTCACGAGCGGGGTATTTATTGATGTATTTTATATCGTAGTACCTTACGTTAAAATCTCTTCAGCTTGTCTTAGCAACAGACCTTATTTCAGGCCTCTCACTAAAAACCCATTCAAAAAACCCATTGACTTCCAGACAAGGGAACCAGAAGTGCTAAAATGCTAACTAATTTCTAGGTTTTAGGACTCATTCCTGTAGCACTTTATTGACATTGGGTTGGTCCAATGATGAGTTCCAAATGTCATCTTCAGTCTCTACCTCTGTATTGTACGTTATGAACTGACAGTAGAGTATTATACAGAAGCAAATTAGGAAATAAATTACAAATTGTGAACTACTTTTAAACGCATAATAAAACTGATTTTAATTACGGCCTGTTAATTGAGCTGTAGCTAGGCTACTTGTGTTAACCAATGCAACAGTTTGCTTGTTATAGCAGCCACAACAGATCGCCACCAAAATCTAATGGATTGTTCATTGTGCTACACTGCACCCCTACAACAAATTTCATTCAAATCCATACCGGACTTTTGGAGTAATACTGCAAACGGACAAACAAACCAACAAACCAACGCCGGTGAAAACATAACCTCCTTCCTAGGCCTTTGGCCTTGGCAGAGGTAATAATGATTTATATAACACTGGTCAAAGCGCAAAGTGACTGAAAATGTACAGAATAAAACAAAATGTGAATCCCATGTAAGGCCCCTTATATGACATACAAAAATTAGGAACATGAGAGCACATATATCAAACAGCATTGAGTCCACACATAAAATGGAGTTGCAAGCGCAAAAATCAAAGAAATAACACTGTGGGTTGGTTTTCCTCCTGTCCTCCCCAATTTTTGGAGTCACCAGCCGCCACTGCTGCAGATGTAATATTTCCAGTGTTAAAGTATTGACCCCCTTTTTGAGCTCAATCAGCTGGAGTCTGTTGTTCAGAAACTTTTTAGATTTGGCACCACTCTGAGTGGAAATGTACAGCTGAAATAAGACTAAAGACCCCTGCTGGTTAGGTGTAGAGATATTGGAAAAGGCTATAAATTTCCCTGAACAACAGAGTCCATTCAGTCGCTAAACAAAATAATATCCACGGGGGATTCGTAAAACACCAGATTTTCTCCTTCACACTTCATTATGCCTCCTACTGAAAGCACAGTGTTCCTTGTAAAATATATATCTTGGCTAATGCATGCTATGTGCTAATTTGTCCAAATTGATATTTGGCAGATTTTGAAAAAAATGAGTTGAATTCCCAGAAGAAAAAAAAAAGAAAACAGTTCTGACTGGATCTTATTCATTTGCCTGGAAAGCAACTGTGTGAAAAATCACATAAAAAAAGTCTCTAACAAGAGGAAGGAGATGTGATCCAGAGCACAATCCTCAGGTAGGATTTGACCCAATTGTCTGTGATGCATCTCCATTGAAATGCTATCTGACGTCTTTCTGTTTTACACCGTGACCATTAAAGTGGGATGAGGTCTGTGAGTAAATGTCTTCGCTGGACGTCTCGTCATTATTCCTACATTTATTAAATTAGGATGATTTATGGCTGGTTTATATGGAGCACAGTATATTGCCTAAATGACTATTTAACTGAACACAGGAATTTCATTAACGTCTGACCTCCCCAGTACAGATTGTGTTGCATCGGTGCAGCCGGAGGAAGGCAACCGCCGGACTTGTTCATGACTTCAGTACAACTTCCTCTTATGGGACTCTATATACTATTTTTGGATGATGTGGAGTGATATTTCACACTATTATTTCATGCTCTGCGGCGTCCGAGGCCGTTGGTTCCGACTGCAAACATAAATCTTTAAAAACGAATGTACTGTTTCATTTTTTAAATGTTCTAAAACAAAAGTAAATTTGTCGGGGGCTATTTTCAGACCACTAGTGAGTATTTACAGCAACAGCACAGTGTGGCCTAGATGTCTTTATGGGTCCAAAATGTTGGACATGATCCCAAACGGATATGTTGGAAAAAAAACCTCCCCGAACCCTGTGTGCATGAAGTCATTTTCAAACAAGAGACACTCGGTGGACCGGGGCACAGTCGGACCTGATCCAAACAGCCCCGGGGATAATTAAGACCAGATCCAAAATATTGTTGACCTGAACAGACCCTCAAAACACCAGAACCAGCAGCAGCATGATGATCGATCAATTAATAAGCAGCCGCATTTAAAAAGAGAAGTGATATAATAATAATGATATCCTGAGAATGTAAGTTTGTAGAGACTAATTCCAACCAGGGTCCAACAACTATATGGCTCTTCTCCATATAGACTCTAGTACAGTTGTTTGATTTTCTTAATTTTCTGCTAGTCATGGTTAAATGCTGTGCCTGGGGCACATGATGCTCATTACCCAGAGAGGTTGAAAGGAGATACAGTATAGACTACATTTCTAAAACGTTATGTTTCTATGTAAAAACGGTGGGCTCGTCTATGCTATGCTATCTCCTGAAGGTATACAGAATGTATATACATGTTGCTTTTTCTTTTTAAAGGGGACATATCATGCTCATTTTCAGGTGCATACTTGTATTTTGGGTTTCTACTAGAACATGTTTTAATATTAAAAAAATGCTTTACTTTGTTCATACCAGCTGTGCTGCAGCACCTTTTTTCACCCTCTGTCTGAAACGCTCTGCTTGAGCTCTTGCTCCGCCTTTCTGAAAAGCCCAGGTGGTTCTGATTGATCAGCTGTTCCACTCTGTTGGGATTGGTCAACCGAACCAAATTCTTTGGACTCCGCTTCCAGCTCCGCTCTTAACTGTCTTTGTTTGAAGGCGTGCCAAACTAGCCACTATGAAAAATGTGTTACTTTGTGACATCATCAGGTTACAGAAGAAAACGGGGACTTCAAGCAAGTGGTTTCAGGTAGTTCAGGAGCAGTGTTTCTGTGAGGGGGGAGTAAATCCCTTTGCCCTGGACTTTGTAACTTTAACACACTAAAGTAAAGGGAAAAAGCACAAAAGCATATACCCCCACCCTGCTTTACAGGAAAAGTGTTGCTTTAATTGTATTGTCGTCTGTCTCGATCGCCAGGTGATCTGTAGGCTTTAGCTTCTATCTTTAATCTTTTTAACCTGGATATATCCTTCAAACGCATATTGTAGACCCTTCTGTCTGCTTCTCTCTGAAATCACTTTTTAATTTTTACATAAACTAGATAGTATTTACTTCAGGGAGTGCAGTTAGTGACAGTCTGGGCTCCATGCTAGCTCTGACAGCTTGACGGAGTAGCAGCAGCTAACAACAAAGGGTCAATTAATAGATCTGATCACATGAAAATCACTGCTTTCAATTAGAGCATAGATGCTGAGTAGGCTCTGATCCATTACGGGTCCCATTTGGATATTTCGACACACAGACCTCAGACCCCTTCCAGTCAAACAAGACCATATCAGACCCGATTAGATTTGGACCCAGTCCAAGTCAGCTCTCACATTGATCTCTTTTCCACAGAACAAAGTGGATCTGTGAAAGACCTGTGATACTGACTGAAGATAAACTACAGTCATCATGGTAATCAAGGAACATGTCATCCAGTGTTACGGCAACTTACTGATGTGTTTTTAATAGCTGCACTGCCATAAGCAATATCAGGCTGTGCCTACACAGGCAACATCTGTTAATAACATCAGGTCATTGCTGGTTTTGGTTCTTTTCATGAGATTTGTTGACAATAGGAAAAATGTAGAACATCGCCAGACATATCCCTTAAAATAAATATTTCTGATACGTATACCCTTGTAATCAATTTGCACATAAAATTCCAAGGATCTATTAAATCTTTTGACCGCTAGACTGCTTTCAAGATGAACAGACGCCATATTTACGGCTTTATTTTCTTTTTACTGACCATGATGAGTCTAAACCATTGGTGCATATAATACATATTCATGTACATGTTTGTATTACTAGAGGTCTGTGATAGTTCCACATACATCCTGAGGGTTGAACAGTGGGTAGTAAAAGGCTAAAGGTGATATCAATCAAATCTTTACATTGACAAAATACCAATTAAATATTAGGAAGTACAATGTCTGTACACAAAAAAAGATGTCTGTCTAAACTTAACACTTTATATTACATTGCAAAAATGTTAGATCTGTAGGAAAATCTACTTGGATGCTTCATGGCACATATGACTATTGATTTACGGCACAAGACAGGAAGAGGGCTGTTCTGTAGCTTTAATTAAGCAGGTATCAGAACACAATCTTCTGCAACAGTGTTTATAGGAAATATGCTTTTATTTTGAAAAAAACAAAAGTAAAATAGGGGTTACCGATCAATTTGACCACTGTTTCATTTTGTTTAGAGATTCTATTGATTTACTGTTGTTTACATGCAGCCACGGCCACGTACGGAACACATGAAAAAGAAAATAAATGAAATCCAGTGCAGCTACATGCGTAAGGCAATGTGTTATGGATGTATATTGGCGTCTTGTACCTCTGTGACTTCCCTCAGAAGTCTGTCTTGAAGGGAGCAGCAGATTCATAAGATGAATATAAAGAACTTCCCATGCTGAGATGCATACATGAATGAGAATGTCCCCCACACCGACCGTACATAATCAGCCAGCCATGTTCCTTGATTGTTCTCAGCAGAGCCTCCGCTGAATTCAAAGCGTCCTTTTAAAACCCGTGGAATTCACCTGGGACGGGAGTCGAGGGGGCGGGGGTGAAGAAAATATTTCCAGCCCACATTACCTGGAGAGTTATTTTCCAGCCGAGCTGCGTGAGATTTGGTTAAGCCTGCCCGTGTCTCCCGCCGTGCCCCGAGGTCATGTCAGACGGACAGGTCGGCTAGATATGTAAAACTATTCCACAGATCCCGAGCCTGAGGTTAAAGGGAGAGGGGGTCAGGCATGAACTCGCCTCCTCTCTCAGGGTGACACAAGTCTGTAAATGGCATTAACTTGGAATATATATCCCATCGCTATTGCCCTTTTCTTTGCCCATGTGGAGGTTATGCTGCCGCTCAATTCATGACCAATGCGCGGTGCATTAATTATGAGCTCTGAAACCTGACTGAATATCATCAAATATGTATCTGTGTGCTGTATGTACACACGACTTTGCCAGTTTTTTTTTTTATTCCTTCAGCTCCCTCTGCCCCACTGCGCGAGTTGACAGTGCTGTTCATTCCACTCGGGATAATGATGTGGATGTCATGAATTGTATTGGCAGCTGCCAATGTCGATACAGCATTATGGAATGAACCAGTGTTTCACACAGTATCTTAATCTGATTTACAGGGCTCGCTGCTTCCTGGGCAGCCAGGATGCTGCAGGGTCGGCCAAAGTCGAGGAAACAAAAGTAAATAAAACGGACAGGATGCCCTTCTGCCGTTCACGAGGAAAGAGGTATCCAGGACAGGATAGAGGTAAAGGGCTGCACAATGAATCAAAAATGAATCATGATTTTGGCTTCCCACAATTAAATGAACGATATGCGATACTGACGTTTGAAATGCGCTCATAGAGCTGAATATCAAATCAAGCACTTCCTAAACAATGTGATGACCACGACCTCTTGACGGCCCATTACGTGGTGGTGTGTTAAAATGACGTACAGCCACCACGGCTGGTATGTGTGTGTTTGAGAGAAAGAGAGACAGATGGGAAGAGGAGGTGGACTATTGCATGCAATGTTTCTGTAAGTTTTTAATAACTTACTCGGAACGCTGCTTTGTCACTATACCCGCCCGCCCAAACCCATTATATTTTCTAGTACACCAGCCCATCCAACCCGCAGGGCTCGCAGGTTGTGGGTCGCCCCGCACATCACTAGCGCAAAAGCATAATATTCAACAGAGAGCAGACGGGGAAAACAAAAATGCACTGAATTCAGGTGAAGAAGAACCTGATTTTAAGTCTTAAAGGTCCCATATCCTGCTCATTTTCAGGTTCTTACTTGTATTTTGTGTTTCTATTAGAACATGTTTACATGTTGTAATGTTAAAAAAAACAACGTTATTTTCCTCATACTGTCTGCCTGAATATACCTGTATTTAAGCTCTGCCTGAAACGCTCCGTTTTAGTGCATTTCAACGGAATTGTGTTTTTAGGCAACAGTTTGGGTCCATGTTTACTTCCTGTCAGCTGATGTTATTTACATACACTGCAACAAGAAATAAACTGGGACACATTTAGAACGTTTACGTTTAAAACCGTGTAATGATCAATATATTGTATATTTGTGACATCACAAATGGACAGAAAATGGTTTGTTTCAAACGCACAATTTCTAAATATGGGCTGTGTGTATTCCTCCGTATATTGAGTTTTGATAGTTTAACAGTATTTATATGGCACTTAAACCTGCTATAGAATAAAAAAGACATGAAAATCTCACTTTTTACAATATGGGAACTTTAATCTCTAAGCATTTTGATTCAAAGATTTGTACGTTAGCAGGGATGTAGCACAACGTGAAAGTGAAAGCAGTGCAATAGAAATATGTAGTCACTAAAATCAATGAATAATCGGGATCTCATTGTTGATCAAAATAATCATGATTATCTTGGCCATAATCGTGCAGCCCCACATATAGAGGTGGTGTGATTTGAGATACTGGTGAAATAGAACTGGCTTCATTTTAGCTGGCATTTGTTTTGCTAAGAGTGCAGCTTCCCCTGTGAATCCAATATTCAACACCTGAAACTGAGTGATCCGCTGCGCATTCTTAGAAGTAGTAGTCTGCCATTGTACAACACATACAAAGAGCTGAGACATGGCTTTAACAACCGTATTGTATTGCTCCTGCTGGCACTGCGGTGTGCCGTGCATGAATACCATGCAAATTGCCCCACTCTTTTTTTTTTTTTTTTTTTTTGAAAGCACACCCAAACACTCCCCACCTCATACATAAACACACATAGCAGCACTTCCCCCAGCATCCCTTTACGTGATATCATTAGCTATAAGCAATCGCCTGACAGGAAAGAGGCAGAATGCCAGTTTTTCTCCTTTTTTTTTTTTTAGCTGCACATAAATCTAAAGACCACATATGCTGCTGCGCAATTATTCCCCCAAACATGTCTCTTTCTTTCTCTCGCTGCATGGCTTGAATCAATTAGTACAGGAGCGTTTAAGCTTCGGTACGTCGCCCTTCCCGTCTGTTTTAAGATAACTGGGGAGCTTTTAATTTTGGACCACTTTGCAATTGTGAGATGTAAAGGAGCTGACAGGCAGGGGAACGGCTGTTATTTACAAGTACGACACGGTGGAGGTAGTTTAGTATGCAGGCCAGCGCATCTGTAACAATACAATTTCCTTTCAACAACAGGGTGATTTCCTCTTTAGGGAGCCAGCGTTGGCACGGAGGAAAAACCCACACTGAGTCGTAAGGTTAGCTCTTGGAGGCATTTAAATCGAGCAGTGTGTCGAATGTGACGCCGGGGCCGCGAATCAGATGAGACAATGCAGCGGGGTTGTTGGTTTATTGGAATTCTCACATGCGAGGACACACATACAGAATGAAGTGCTGGCTGTCTCATCCCAACTTTTTTATCTTTATTTAGCCAGTCAGCGTTCGGAGAGTGTGGGAGACACCAGAGAGAGGAGCGTGTAGGGATTTGATCCTCGGCCACCGGGGTTACATGTGATTACAGAAGCGAGGGGTCTTAATGAATACACCATCTTTGGGCAGCTCTCGCAGCTTGTCTCTACGGTGCAGGGAATTCTCAGAGCGCAGTGTACCTAATTATGACTCAATGTCTCTGCTTTCTGGAACAGCTCTGGGTTTGGTTGCTTTGCTGAGAGGAAATTCTAGTGGAATTATTGAGGGAGGGGAGTGAGTTATTAATTCCTATTTCTATGAATTTACCAGCTGTGTTCTGGCAGTGTTTCGGACTAAAAACCAGCAACTTTACAATAACAAATTTGCATCTGTTAAATGTTGCAGATTTGACGTAGAGGATACAATTGATAAGGTTCAGTATGTAGGATCTGGCGGTATAGCAGTGAAGTGAGGAGATTGCAACCAACTGAAGACTCTCCCTTGTGCCAAGCATGTTAGAGAGCTACGGTGGCCGACGCAAAAACACGAATGGTCCTCTCTAGAGCCATTTGGAGCAGAGCCAATGCGTAGAGTGTGTGTGTGTACGTGGGGAGTGAGTGGTGAAGCAAGAGAGTGAGAGCGGCGGCGACGGAAGCAAGTAACGTTATCGACTGCGGCCCAAGCAGGAAAAGTTAACGGAGTTTGGTTTGTCCGTTCTGGGTTACTGTAGAAACATGGCGGTGCAACATGGCGGACTCTGTGGAGAGGGAACCCACTCTCTATGTAGATAAATTCATGACGGCTCATTTTAAGGTAACAAAAACACGATTCTTATTATCAGGTGATTCCATTTCTGCCAATAGATCCCCCTAATTGTTACACACTGGTCCTTTAAGTGGAACATTTAAATAACATACCAGGAAATTGTCTTTTGAGATGGAAACATTAAAAGTGTTAAAGTCAATATGGCTGTCAAGCTTTCCATTCTTGCACGGCATATAGGGTTATAATTATATCGGTGACAGATTTACTACTCCATATTCTATAATGGTCTTTGATTTCAGACAGAGGTAGAGAAAAAAGCAGACTCATCAATCTCATTTTTCTGCCAACTGAAATGACGACTGTGGTTAGCAGTTTCTATTAGCTGCAGCTTTAGCTCGCTAATAAAGCTAAGTTAATTCTACGACTAATACGACTAGGTTGAAAACGCCATCTCTGGCTGACTCATTTTAAATGAGAACTCTGTAAAAGTGTCTTAAATATGCTCTTGATTGCTGCATACATGATGTCATGCTAGATGACTCAGGCTAAAGTGGCTTGTCCCAGGTCAACGGGTAAAATTTATGCGTTTCACTTATAACATTACAAGTAAAAAAGCTCTCAGGATAATGTATTTGGCTGGCCCGGCTGACGGAGTGTCAACTTCCCCAAATCCAATAAATGCAGGGCAGACCCGCTAACAGTTAAGGGATTACGGTAAATGCCAAAACATAATGTAACAGTAGCACAAGTAGAGAAAAGTCAGAAAACAGACTCAGGAATGTCAGTTACACAGGCATATCTAGGCAAGGCACGTATATTTATACAGTACATTTCATACAGCTCAAGGTGCTTTACATAATGGAGTTTTAAAAAAGACAGACAAGGGATAGAAAAGCGTGTGAAACATCTTTTTACGTAAAGAAGTTTGAAAAGACACAGAATAAAAGAGTATAAAATAAATAAATACAAATAAAACGTTTAAAATAAAATACAAATGAACGTCATGAACGTAAAAATCTTTTTGTTATACAGTTGGTGCAAATTTGAGTTCTTCTGGCAGTTTGTTCTTGTTCTTCTGACAGTGGGCGGCATAATAACAGAAAGCAGCTTCACCATGTCTTGTTTGGTTTCTGATTCCAGGAACAGTTAGCTGACCTGTTCCACATGACCTAAGAAGCCTGGAGGGTTCATAGTGAGGAAGTAGGTCAGAAATGTCTTTAGGTCCTACGCCATTAAATGATTTTCTACACAACCAGCAGTAACTTAAAGTCAGTTGTGTAACTGACTGGTAGCCAGAGCAGAGACCTGATAATTGGTGTAATGTGTTCAGCTGTCTTTGTCTTTGGGAGAACTCTAGCAGTGTCTTTCTGATTGACCTGAAGCTGCCTTTGTGGTTTTTTGGAAAGACCAGAAAAAAGACCATTAAGGTTGTCTAATCTACTTGAGATGGAGGCAGGAATTAGTTATTCTAGATCCTGTTTAGACATGTATCCTCAACGTCTTGCTGTATTTTTAAGGTGATAATAGGCGGACTTTGTTATTGACTTGAAATGGCTGTTAAAATTGATAACTGCATCAATAAGAACGCCAAGATTTCTAACTTGTTTTTTTTATTAAAAAGAAATGGAGTGAAGCTGAATCTCCATGTTTAGCCTTTCTTTTTTAGCACCAAAGACAATGATCTCAGTTTAATTTAATAGAAGACGATTCTGGTTCATCCAGCCATTTATTTCGTCAATGCATTGATGCAGCAAGTCTATTGGAGCATAGTCAGTTAGTTAAAGAGTTATATAAAGCGGAGTATCATCTGCATAATTATGATATGTGATCTTATTGTTTTGTTGGATTCTGCATAAAGGGAACATGTAGATGTTAAAAAGCAGAGATCCAAGGACGGAGCCTTGAGGAACTCCATGTCGTGCTAAATGGCTCAGATATGTCACTGCCAATGGAAACAACGTATACCCTATCTTGTAGATAGGACTTGAACCAATGTAGGATTGTGCCAGACAGGCCAGCCCAACCCAGTTTTTTAGTCTTTAGTCAAGCGGTTTTGCATGATCAACTGTGTCAAACGCAGCTCTGCGATCCAGAAGCACTAGATCTGAGTCAGTGTTTAATTGGATATAATTTATAACTTTAATAAGAGCAGTCTCAGTGCTGTGATGAGGTCGAAATCCAGACTGGAAGTCATCTAGATAACCATTTCAGGCTAAAAAGCTGCTGAGTTGCTGTTAGACTACTTTTTTCCATTATTTTGCTTAAAAATTGCAGATTTTAAGCACTATCTAGACCATCTGCATCTATCTGCACTACCTGCAACCACCTCTCCTAAACACTGGTGCACTTTAAACTTTAAACTTACTTTACACTACATCCCATATACCATTTTATAGACTGTACATATTACATCTATTTATAGTACACTACATTTTTTATTGACGGACGGTACACGCTATGTCCATTCACTATGTTCATTCACTATGTTCATTCACTATGTATATTCTGTATTTCTATTTATTGTTTTATAATCTTTTTGTACACCTGTACCTCTGTACCTGCGCTTTGCTGCTTTCACACCTGAATTCCCCCTGCGGATTAATGAAGGTTCATCTTATCTTATCTTATCTTATCTTAAGAACAGCTGCTCTATTATCCAAATCGAGCCATGTTTCAGTGAGGAATGTGACATCAAATTTATTATTATTAATCAAGTCATTTATTAGCAAAGACTTATTTGATAGTGATCTTACATTAAGCAGTGCAGACATTATGGTTTTAATGACAAGCGATGTGGAGATAGTGGACTGCTGGAGAACAGCAGTCTGGCGGAGATCCAAACAGGAATGGGATAATTTGTAGGGTGAGAGGGTCCTGGCTCCCTATAAGCAGTGGAGGTGACGCGTGAGGACCCAATCACACTGGTGCTACGACCCCGGGGACGTCAATAACAGTGGGACTGAATGAGTGGACGTCGGGGAATTGATTTGGCTGTGTGATGGAGAAACACCTGGGTCGGCAGTAATATGAAATGTTTCCGGGCAGTAGTTTTGCCCCTAGCCAGTTTGGATGGATGCCATCACTCCTGAATAACTGCCTGCGCTCCTATGAGTGGTTAAAATTGTCAATGAATGAAACGCTGTGGACAGATAGATGTGAATCTTTTCAGTGTGGTGAATAAGTGGTTTTAATAGTTTTAAATTGTAATAGTTCAGACTACTGTTTATGGATATCATTTGTGCCGACGTGGACAATGACTCTGACATTCCTGATAATAGAGTCACCTATAACCAAGGTTGTGAGCTGATGTGAGCACTGACATGTGGGCTTGGAGCTGGTTAACTTGGAGGAGGAGTGCCGGTGCAGTACACGAAGATCAGAAGCTGCAGGCCGAGGGGCTCCACCCGTTCTTGAAGGCTGGACTGACCAAAGGCTCCCTGTTATCGGTGTACGGATG
>CAKALG010042329.1:0-14770 GCA_916700815.1 Helicolenus hilgendorfi
TAATACATTTTTATTATATATATTAAATACCTGTGGAAGAATGTATTGTAATATCTTGCCTGTCTCCTTGCTTGCTTGTTTAATCAACAACATATTCATGAATAAAACTAATTTTCATTCCTTCTGTGCAGCCTTTTAAATCAGTTCAGCATCTTCGTCCAGCATCTCATATGAGAGGCATTTTACTTAAATGCATGCATTATGCAGCCACATATTACAGCGTTGTACTAAATACCACAGCTTTAATTAAAACATGAGCTCTCCGCCAAGTGAGTGCAGCATAACATATACTATAAAAGTGATGGGAACTTATGCTCAAATGCAGGATGAATATTTTAGCCACTGGATTTTTTCAGCTTATCTCGACGAGGAGCAAGTGGGTTACGGTGTAATCTCTGGATCAGCTGTGGCTTTTAACCACACTCACCACGCTGCTCTAGCAAGATTACTTTGAAATGTAGACTGCTTTCAAGAGTGTAGCCCATTTAAACCCATCTGATATTAGTGCTATCTCCAAGAAACAGCATAGGACTTTCTTACCCAAAGGAAGCGAAAAATACACAGAATCGATAAGCACATTGACTTCCACTGCTGAATGTAATTGCTGTTATACAGTCCCTCCCCTCTTCACAGAACATTGTGTTCAGGACATGAATGAGCGGTCAATTAGCTATTACAGTGCTCATTTGTCTGTGTGTAATACCCTGCCTGTCAATCAGACTGAGTGCCTCTATGAGGATAATGATGCTCACTAAACTTTATAGAAATCTACATGCGTGAGTCGTCTCGGCAAACAATCAGAGGGAAAAGATCTGAACTATCTGTAGGTCTGATGATGTGGCATCTGTTTGTGAAACTGAGCGTGGTTGTTTTTGAGAGAGAGCCGAGATCAGATGGGGAATCAACATCAGGTGTGGAATGAGACACAGATCCCAGAGGGGGGCGGCTGTGTGAAGTGTACTGTAAAATGGGGCAGCGATGGCAGGTTCACCACACCTTGTTGAATCCCAAAGTACTTGACAAACTGGAGATAAATATCCCCCCACCCCCTCCTCCCCAAAAAAATAAATATGCTCATTCAGAGGAACCATTTGACATCTGTTATGCAAGAGGACTAATTCTGTAACACACTGGAATGCTTCTAAACATCTGGCAATACCAATTAGACATGCAAGATTGACCGCTTGAGCCACAAGAGAGCATTTTGTTTTGAAGTTTTGTTGGAAGAAGTTTACTAGATTCATTCTTTGAATATATGTAGGTTTTCTGTATTGAATTGACCTATATTAAAGGGGCCTTCAGATCAGTGGTGGGCTACATCCGGGGTCTAAAAAGTGAAGCCTTAGTGAAGTGCCTTAACTTGCATTCTTTCTAATAGCCAGCAGGGGGCGACTCCTGGTTGCAAAAAGAAGTCTGATTGTATATGAGGAAATGAACCTACTTCTCACTTGATTTATTACCACAGTAAACATAGTGAACATGAGTTCATGGTCTCAGTCGCTAGTTTGACAGGTCGCTACTGTGGCGTTGTCCGGTCTGGGAGTGGTCCGTGTTTTTATCGTAACATTTTTAATCCAGTCACAGTGTGTTTTCAGTTCATGAAAGTTAATTGCAACATTTTGGTCGTCTAAAAATGTCTTATTTAGTGCTCGGTTGTACTTAGCTCCACCTTCTCGTGTCATTTCTGGTAACAAAAAAACAAGATGGCGACGACCAAAATGCCGAACTTCTTATATACAGTTTATGCTTCAGATTAATGTTTCTGTTTCAGTCGTGATCAAAGTCTATTTTTACCACACTAGCGGCGTGGCTATTGGGATCGAAATATTGTTCCGTCAGTCAGTCCACCACTTTGGTCCAGACTGAAATATCTTAACTGTTGGATGTATTGCCATGGAATTATGTGCTGACAACGTCTTACCAGTCACCCAGAGTATCTGGGTGACTGGTAAGACGTTTCCTCTAGCGCCACCATGAGGTTATGGTTTTTTATAAAATAGCATGACAACTATTGGATGAATTGCTATTAAAGTTGGTACAGACATTTATGATCCCAAGAGGATGAATTGTAATAACTTTGGTGACCCCCTGACATTCCTATTGACCTTTTCAACGGAATTGCATTGCTAGGCAACAGCTTGGGTCCTTGTTTATTTCCTGTCAGCTGATGTCATCCACATACACCGCAACAGGAAATAAACTGGGACACATTTGGAATGTTTACGTTTACAACTGTGAAATGGCCTATAGCACCACCATAAGGTCAAAAATGTTATTTGTCCAATACTTTGGATTATTACCAAACACCTGCAAACTAGTGTCATTGCTATCACCCTCAAAGTGCCACTTTGGCTCCGTACAGCCTCACAGAACTGCTAGCATGGCTGTATAGACTCTTAGTCTTTTTGTTAACATTATCAAATTATTGAAGGAGCGTAATTAAATCAAGTGCAAGGCTTTTGCACACTGCACACTGACTGCAAATCACACATTTATTTAAATACAACAACTTTTTAATTTAATCCCAGTTGGATCTTCCCCAGGTCGAAATCAAAATTATGATTCAAAACATATTATTTTTGCATCTGAGGTCATTGTGTGAGTCATCATTAAAATGGAAAGTCAAAGATGGATATTTTAATTTAAATGTCACTCATATCTATTACTGTGTCATTGTCTTACACATACTCATTCAATTATAACAGTGGACTGGAAATTCATTTCCCATGTCACGTTTCATTTATGTAAAAAGTAAAGTAAATATTTTATGCCCTCCATACAATAACACTTTTTAAATGTATTTATAGGGAGTTTTTTTTTCCCTTGTGGCTGTATTTTCTGACCTACATTGAATGCTCGTTTCAAAGCCTCCCCGGGACCCTCGGTGAGTCAGACAGACCCATTGTACCCCCAGATGTGGTGTGACTGACACAGCATTATGATATTCACTTAGTTGAAAGCACCTGCTCCCAATCTGTAATGAGTATGCAGAGTTTGCTGCACATGAACCAAATGGCAAAAACCCTGATGGAAACTGAGAGCCCAGGCAAAAAAAATAATGACCTTGTGTCTGAAGCTCAGGTGGGGTGGCTCCATTTAAAAATCCCCAACCACTTTAGCTCCCTGACACATTTGATATTTCATTAAATCGATGCCTTAAGCCGCCACTGGAATGTGATGAACAGAGCTCGTGTTGTTTTCTCTGCTCTCTCCTCATAATTATTCCAACCCGCGAAGCAATTTCTCACCACGTACTGAAAGGTCATTATTATTTTGTGATCAAAATTTAGTGAACAACGAGTACATTTTCACATTATAATCTTAGCACAAAGTATGATTTGTTTACTGGGCACAGCTGTGTATCAAATAAGGCACTAGACATGGTTCATGTCTTGGCAGCATATATACAGTAAATATACAATATATATATATGTTTATTATACTTTTTATTTGCTGTTTGCACTTAGAATTGCATTAGGAGCTGCAGTTACATACATAATATACATCCTTTTTTTATATTATTATGTCCTCTCAAAACATCTGAAACCTTCAAGCTTTAAAAAAATAAACAGGGAGTTTTTGTTCCTGTGATAAGAAATAACTGCTAACAATGTGTGGGATTTTTACAATTCCTCTGTGCTACATTTCAGCCAACTTGGACATTTCTGAATGTGTCTGCATCTGGCAATCCCTGATTGCTAATTAGATACCATGTTAAACTGTCATTCTCTGTTTGCCTGACTTATTTAATTTGCTCCATCCCAAATGCTCCGTTCCCCCTTATCTCCAGGAAACAGTTGGGCTGAAGCCATCTCTCTGCTGGCTCTCATTTAGGCGGCTGCAATCCTGTTGACTTCACACATGGAGCGATCCTTTTGTGCTGTTTCTCAGAGGCTCTGATACCACAGGTCTGTCCTGTCAGACTTGAGAAAGGCATTTAATTAAAAAAAGAGCACTGCCGAGTTGTTTTTCGCTGTCTTGCCTTGAGCCATATCACTCTCACTTCACTGGGCCAAGAGGTACTGACGCACTAACTTTTGGTATTTCATCTTTTTAAATTGGATAGCCATTTGATAGGAATTGATAAACCTCTAGGCCTCTCTTTGAATGGTTTCTGAATCAAATCTATGGTGATTAAAAGTTGCTTGTGATCACTGATGTGAAATAAGGTGGAAATACGCCACAAGTTTTGGGGGATATTTCAGAGATTTGTTGACATGAAGGGAATGAAATGAGATTGCCGGGAAAAACATTGATGGAGAGTTTCATTTCATTGGATTGTATAAACAGCCTATTAAGAAAAACAATAAGATGCCTCCTGTGGTACCATTTCCTCCAGTGTTCATTTATTTGGATTGACGACATCGTTTGACTCACAAATTAAATGACACATGTTGCACAGCAGGCAAAATGGACCTTGAGATTTAAAAGTTCCCCTCAACTAGTCTTTTCAGCATCTTAATATATTGAAATACAAATCCCAGTTTGGAGATTTGCTTGATACTGTGCATGTTTTAAATCTTGATTAGCCCTGATAAGATGATACAAAAATAAAATGATGATCTGACAAGGCTATGGTTAGGGTAAAGTTTGGTTTGGTTTAACACACAAACAACTTGGTTAGGGTTAGGGAATGATCATCGTTTGAGTTAAGATAACTACTCTGTTACGTTTGGGGGACCTTCTCGGCTGGCAATTTGAAAAACAAAACACAGTTGGTTATAAAAAAATGTATGAAGTTTTAGACGGGCATCAACAGGCAACCTCTCCTGCTTAAATTGAGACTCACCACCAGCAGTGAGGTTTGAACACTGCGCCGCTAGTAGCAACTGCTAATGTCACAGTTCCATAGAAGTTTAACTGACATTATTACGTCCATCATTTTGTCACATCTATGACCAAGCAAAATGTTGACAGGCATTGATTTCAAAGTTGTAACTTATGATTAATCATCTCAAACATCTGGAAAAGCTGGCTAGGATGTGTATCAAAACAGACATCTGCGATATACCTTCCACCAAGAGACAAATATATGTGCTACATCATCTTGAAAGGTAGTTTCCAGAGAGAGTAATGACCCCGTAGCACCATTATGTCATCATGAATAAAGACAGTAAATGGCTATCAATCAGAGGAGGAAAATATGATATGATATAAAGTTATTTGCCTTCTGACATTCAGCAGCGCTTTAAAAAGAGTGGTTGAAATCTTCTCTGCAATGATATTTGTGTAAAGACCTTTTCAAATTTGACAACATAAACCTTAAACATGGGCCCCTTTGTATTTCCTGTTGCAATGTTTGTTAATGCAGTAGCTGACAAGAAGTAAACTTGGACCAAAGCTGTTGCCCTAGCAACAGAATGGCAATGAAAAGGTCTATAACTACTTGTGGCTAGAAGGTAACACAAATTGTGAAACTCTCGCAAGATGGTTAAGGTTATGCATTGACCTCAAATAGTTAAGGTTAGGCATTGACCTCAAATAGTTAAGGTTAGGCATTGACCTCGAATAGTTAAGGTTAGGTATTGACCTCGAATGGTTATGGTTAGGTATTGACCTTGAATGGTTAAGGTTAGGTATTGACCTTGAATGGTTAAGGTTAGGCATTGACCTTGAATGGTTAAGGTTAGGCATTGACCTCGAATAGTTAAGGTTAGGTATTGACCTCGAATGGTTATGGTTAGGTATTGACCTCGAATGGTAAGGATAGGTATTGGCCTCGAATGGTTAAGGTTCACCACTCATTTCCCACATACACATACACTCACTGGCTCTGATCCAAATAACCTACGCTTTTTTTTTTTTTTTTTTACATTAACAACATAGCAATAACAGATAAAGCAAATACAGAAACATAAGTACATTGAAATCTTAAATAGTATTCACACATGCTCAAACAAAATGCTGATGTTCTAGCTCACACTGATGAACAAGACAATACAAATCACAGAAAAGCAACTACTGCAGGAAACCTAGCCTTTTAGTGGGTGTTATACCTGCCCTGGAATCTCTCAAATACCATAAAAAGAGCTTTAATTTCAAGAAACCACTCTCTGTTGCACCCAGAGGAGTCACACAGGGTCCAAACTTGATGGAGGAAATTTGTCACTGCTTTTCTTTATTGTGAATGTTACGCCGATCTTCAGTACAGTGGGCAGATCATTACAACAACGTGGTTCTGTGAGAGAGGCATTTACCTCAGAAGATATGAGGACAATTTATAGCTTAAACGGTTGGTGGAATAGGCTCTGCTCCTCTGGGTGCTCCCTAGAGAATCCAAGCAGTGGTGTTGGATTTATTCGTGACCGTACAGTAAACCATTCTGTGCTGAACCCAGCTGACACATATCACTGAGATATCAGATACATGCACAGTTAGTATGGTAATAAGAAACTATTACAGGAGGAGCTGGAGGAATCAGTCAACACATTGGTAGGAGCAAAGCATCTAGCAGCAGCTGTGAAACGAGTGAGAAGTTGTCAGATAATAAAGACTGCCTCATTGACTTCATGTCTGTGATTGGTGTGTTAGAACATGATTATTATTATAACAGTGTGCTGAGTCTGATAATGTACACAGCACTAATGTCATACTTCACTGTCACTTCTCTGCAGGGGTGCAGAAGGGTCCTTCGCCCATTACCGACTCCTGGTTCCATCTGAAAGAGAGACTACAGAAGAGTCCATATGGCCAGCTAGGTGACAATGGCGGCTTCCTGTTGGGCAATGTAGCAGGTAGGTGTGCGAGTCCTTACACTGGGGCAACAACAGTTTTTTTGTGTGTGTGTTCCTGCATTTCTAACAGTGTTTTTTTTTGTTTCCACACTGTTTTTCCACAATGGGATTAGTCCACAAGTGGTGTTGTGTGTACAACTGGTGATGCTCTCTTCAATGTGGATGGGAAAGTAGTTCAATAACACCATTGACCTGTTGCTGCCGATAAAGCAAATTGAACTAATGACTTTGTTGAGGTCACTCTACGTGCATACCCATGCTTGCCACAGACTTCATAGTGCAACATAATTGAAACACATGCAACAACGCTTCAAAAAATGCAATGGGAAGGAAAATCGGAATTTGTTTTCAATGCAAATTCGTCTAATGTCTTTAACACCTTAACGCAACTTACGCTTTAGCCCGGTCGCTATTCAATCTTTCGGAGGTTGTAACAGGCTCAGTTTTAGATATTAGCATTATGTGAAACTATAAAACTTAAGGAATCTATTGGTACCAACTATGTCATACTAGCTTGTCGCGGAAGAGGTTAAACAACGCTCCAAACTTATGCACAATTTTGGCAAGGAAAAACTGTCATGGCCATTTTCAAAGGGGTCCCTTGACCTCTGACCTCAAGATATGTAAATGTAAATGGGTTGTATGGGTACCCACGAGTCTTCCCTTTACAGACATGCCCACTTTATGATAATCACATGCAGTTTTGGCCAAGTCATAGTCAAGTCAGCACACTGACACACTGACAGCTGTTGTTGCCTGTTGGGCTGCAGTTTGCCATGTTATCATTTGAGCATATTTTTTATGCTAAATGCAGTACCTGTGAGGGTTTCTGGACAATATTAGTCATTGTTTTGTGTTGTTAATTGATTTTCTAGTAATGAATATATACATACATTTGCATAAAGCAAGCATACTTACCCACTCCCATGTTGATAATAGAATTAAATACTTGACAAATCTCCTTTTTAAGGTACATTTTGAACAGATAAAGAAATGTGTGATTAATTTGCAATTAATCACAATTAAATATTTTGATAGCCCTAAAATAAACATTAAGTTAAATATAAATACAGGACATAATGCATTTGGTGAAAACAGTTACCAGTGCATTTGACTTTAGGGTAATCACGTCGGTTCAAAGTCATATAATCAGTTTTAGATATCAGTATCTGGGTCAAGCATTCAGTTCTCTTTTGTACTCCAAATGCGTTTGTCCACCTGTGGTGGTGACGGAACCATTGACATTTATTCCTCACATGTGTGACCTGGTGCCTGTAGTTTTTTCACCACCAGACCCTTCAATGTGCATTCATCTTTTAATGAGGAGTTTTTACACTGCAACCCTCCTATAATGTCCCAGTGTTCCTGCTGACACAGTCTGATCGCATTGACGTAGTCAGTCACATGCAGAACAGTTGCTCTTCTGTCTTTCTTGACACATCACGTCTCTCCCAAAGATACAAATGAAGATATCACTTTAATCACCATTCAGTTGAGCAGTCTGTGTGACCAAAGCTCCTGCCATCAAATAAGGAACTGTCTTTCATGGTCTCTTAGATCTTTAACTCTTACTGTGGTCCATCGTGATCCAAAATTGAGGTCAACCGGGATAGCTCAGCATTTTCATACACGTTACAGAGCATGATAAAATGTGTATTTGTATCATGCAGTATACTTTATGGTTTTTGCTTTAATTTTACATATGTATGAATGTTTTTGAGTTTTGGTGTCTCAAGAAACAACCAGATAAAAGTATTAGACACCAGTGGTGGAAGAAGTACTCAGATCTTTTACTTAAGTAAAAGTAACAATACCACACTGTAAAAATACTCTGTTACAAGTATAAGTCCTGTGTTCAAAATTCTACTTGAGTAACAGTACTGAAGTATTACCAGCAAAATGTACTTAAAGTAGCAAAGGTAAAAGTCCTCAATATGCAAAATGGACCCTTTCAAAGTGTTTAATTATGGAAGCTTCAAGGTCCTGAAAGATTATTTAGTTTTAATCTTATTAGGGCTGTCAATCGATTAAAATATTTAATTGCAAATTAATAACACATTTTTTTATCTGCTCAAAATGTAACTTAAAGGGAGATTTTTCAACTGTTTAATGCTCTTATCAACAGGAAAGTGGGCAAATATGCTTGTTTTATGCAAATGTATGTATATATTTATTATTACAAATCAATTAACAAAACAATTATCAATATTGTCCAGAAATCCTCACAGGTACTGCATTTAGCATAAAAAATATGCTCAAATCATAACATGGTAAACTCAAGCCCAACAGGCAACAACAGCTGTCA
Source organism: Helicolenus hilgendorfi (assembly GCA_916700815.1). Classification (NCBI taxonomy): domain Eukaryota; kingdom Metazoa; phylum Chordata; class Actinopteri; order Perciformes; family Sebastidae; genus Helicolenus; species Helicolenus hilgendorfi. The sequence continues at coordinate 9,040 of CAKALG010042329.1, forward strand.
GTGTGTCAGTGTGCTGACTTGACTATGACTTGCCCCAAACTGCATGTGATTATCATAAAGTGGGCATGTCTGTAAAAGGGAGACTTGTGGCTACCCATAGAACCATTTTCATTCACATATCTTGAAGTCAGAGGTCAAGGGACCCCTTTGAAAATGGCCATGACAGTTTTTCCTTGCCCAAGTTTGCAGCGTTATTTAACCTCCATCGCGACAAGCTAGTATGATATGGTTGTTACCAATGGGTTCTTTAGGTTTTTTAATTTTATATGACCCCAGTATCTTCACTCTAGATTTAAAACTGAGCCCCCTACAACCTAAAAATTGTAAGTTGCGTTAACGAATTAAAGAAATTAGTGGCGTTTAAACAAATTTGCGTTAATGCTTTATTATCGCATTAACTTTGACAGCCCTAAATCGTGTGATACAATATTAAGGCTCCAGGGGCTCTCTCAGGGATGTGGGCCTTTAATATAACAATGCATCATATTTAATAAGTTGATCATATATTTTGTATAAGTACAGTAACTAGTAACTACAGCTGTAAAATAAATGTAATTAAGTAAAAAGTACAATATTTCTCTGAGATGTAGTGGAGTAGAATTTATAAAGTAGCATAAAATGGAAAAACTCAGGTAAAGTACAAGTACCTCAAAATTGCACTTAAGTACAGTACTTGATTAAATGTACTTAGTTACTTTCCACCACTGTTAGACACACATTCTTTCATATAAAATAGCATCTATATCAGCACACATATCGTTTAAGGTGATCACCTTTACTAACTCAACATTAACTGAAATGAACAATGCAGTCATTGAACATAAGTCTCATAGTTTCAAGTCCTGATTGAAATTTCCTGCGTCACCAGTGATTGTGGTGTTTAAGTTTGATTGGCAGCTGCTCCTTGTTAGAGTCACTTATTAAATCTGCAAGCCCACTCACAAGTCCACTAACATGCTCATTTCCATAATAAGAATCTTTGAAGGATGTGGTGCCTATTATCTCTAGCCCTGAACATGGAAGTAAAGGTCAGGAGCTGGGGACATTAATTCAGTTATAAAGGACCTAAGAGGAAAAAGCAATTCTTTTGAAGCACAATTTGTTGTCTCTGCATGTGATGCTTTGACCAGACCAAAACTACTGTAGGTTTGAGAGAGACGCGGTCCACAGCTGAATATTTATCAACAGACTCCACCCCAGCGTCCTGGCTCAGCTCAAAGTGTCAGTTGCCTTCTGTCAAATCTGTCCAACCTGTCAGTAATCACAGCCTACATTCAAAGGCTAATATAACGTGACAGTTGTCAACCCCATGCAGCATGTCACCCCCCACATCCCTCTAGGAAAACACAACATACTGCTCACAGCTATTTATGGTATCTCCGTTAATAAATGAGAGCGTGTCCACATCTACAACATGCCGTTACGGTCTTTGTCCAGAGATGTTATGTTGGTCTGATAATCCATTTTTAGATAGATTTGGTTTGCAGCTGTCTCCAGTGGAGGTAAATAATGCTGTCAAAGCTATAGTCATGCATTGGATAGAGAAATTTATGGTAATCAGGTGATAATTAGCAAGTAACCTATTTGAAATGTCTTTGGAATTACTGCCAAATTACCCCAATATTTACCTCAAAATTGATAAAAAATGACTCCATTATAAACATTATTTAATAATTATATGCTAAAATAGCATATAATCGTTAAATAGGGCCCTTAGGATTGAGAAGCGGCGGTGCGCTGCTCTTCATCAGAGGTGAAAAAAACAAAACTAACAGAAGACACTTCTGATCAGGCACAAATCTCACCATTGTGTGACTTATTGTCTACACACAAATGTGATTAGCAGTTTCTATATTCACCCTCATGATGTCATTTACATGTAGTAGTTTGCAGTACCCACAGAGGAGTATTTCGAGAAGAGCCTCTGAAATTGGATGCCACAAAATAAAGTGGGGATTATGAGGCTAACCGGCACTGAGGCTCTCGACAGCAGCGTACACTTGTCTCATTTCCGATCAGCGGCCTGCGCTGAGCATTTCTACTCATACACAATGAGAATGATTGATTGCAGACAGAATGCCAAAAACCAACAGGGTTGCATTGTTCTCCGATGAGACACAATAAGTCAGTTCACCAGAAAAATGTGCTGCTTGTTGATGGCAAAGTTAATCACTGTACCTGTTGGCTATCTTTTTACATCTCTCCCTGTCTCCAAGCATCTTGTTGCTAAGTACATTGCTATCTACAGACACATCATTCTTCAGTAAACACATTATCACATTTAGTAGAGTTCAATGTATGTTCCTCTTAGCCCAGAGCGGTCTGTCAAGCACTGATTACAAAAGCAATGCATGTATTGTTGGGTGTCGGCGCAGCTTTAATGTCATGGTTTTAGGGGAAGATGAGGGTGTCTGTAACCCTTGTGAGAGATTTTTCCATTTGCATTCACGGAGCCAGGTGGTGGAGCCTGGTGGCACTGAAACCTGCTCTGCTCCGGATACAGCTGATGTGTTTTGACATTGCTGTCACCAAAATGCAGGCTGAAAGCAAGCAGAGGGACTCTGAGGACCCCGGAGAGAGTGTGACACTCACAGAGAGAGATGGAAAACAGTAGAGAGGGGAGGATTGAAGACCGTTGAGGGACGAACAGACAGAGGAAGACGCAGGGAAAGAGAGGGACGGATTTGATTTTATTCATCATGAAGTTCTCATATTTTCCTGCTTAAACAAGCTCCATTTCAACCCTGTCTAGAAAACGGCAGCTGACATATCCTGTTATTACATTTTCATCATGAAATGAACAATTTCCTAAATGTCACCTGTAGTTTTCGGGGCTTTCATCCATCAGCCGTTGACCAGACCAGCAGAAATAGACCGTAACGGAGACAGCTTGTCATACACTCCCAGCAGAACCATCACCTCTTCCGACAGTTTATTTGTGCATGTACTTATGTATTGCATTTGTGTGTGTTGCTTGTATTGAGAGTGCTCGGAGTTCACTGACCCCCTATATGCCGTCGCTGCAGGGCTGCAGGGGTGACGGCTGTCACTTAGCTGTCAGAGGACATTAATCCTAAAAACACAGAGAAGAAAAGTGCATTTCTTTCTCGTACTTTCACCACAGCCACCGCTGTGTCCTGATATCATCTTGAGATTAAAGGAGGTGGCGATGTTATCAGCCCATTTTGTGCCATGACACTCCCTGTGCATCACATCTGCCGCGTAAAAATAACCTAACATGACAGGGCACCGCACTGACTGAGCTATTTTTGGAGAAAACCTTTGGAAACCAATTTGCCTCTCCAATAATCTTCCAAATACCCAGACAAAGTGATGTCCGTGTCTGACATAGGATGACGAAGAGGACCCCCCTCAGAGACACTCTGGTGTGCGTTGGTGATGAAAATGGGGGACGGCAGAGTGCTGCTTTCTCTCTCGCTGCCCTGGGGTCACTCCAACAGGGACTCTGGCAGCTCAGGGAGTTTATGTCTGACTGGTCTCACCTAAGCCTATTGTGCCGAATTACTGATTTCTAGCAAACTTGGCAACATAAACATGCAAAATGGGCCCCTTTGTGTTTCCTGTTGCAATGTTTGTTAAGACAGTAGCTGACAGGAAGTAAACTGTTGCCCTAGCAACTGAATGGGAATGAAAAGGTCTATAAATGTCTTGTAAGAGGTAGACTTTGTTGTGCTCTTATTAATCTACCATCTTGGACAGTAATTTGGTGAACTGTTCCTGTCTGCTCTCAGTAAAACACGTGACAGGCTGCGGGTTGCTGTTCACAGCAGTGGAAAGTCCCATGGACGCATACACATTGATTTTAATTCTGTCTCATAAATGAAAACCGCTGGGATCAACGTGAGCGATGGCGGCGGCAGCAGCAGGGGACAGCGATGCTTCGTTTGAGCGGTGTGTGAACTGAAGTTTGAGTCTAGAAACCAGCAATCACAACAGGCAGTCACTTTAATTAATACACATGGTGCTTTCACAAGAGATCAACCGCTGTTTATTTTTTTCAATAGTTCAGAAGTACTGCCAAGAGTCAATGTCTTTACTTCTGACCATTTTCTTTGTCGTTTTTCACTCCTAGAAATGAATGTAAGATTATTATATTCTTTTAGTATTTAAACTTGGAATCTGGACTGATATAATTATCAATTGGGGTAGCAGTTAATTAAAGAAATAGTTAGACGTTTCAGAGAATGCGCATATTTGCATTCTTGCAGAGAAGATTGATACCACTCTCATGCGTGGCTATATATGAATATAGAAACCAGCAGCTGGTTCTCTTTAATCTGACCCCTACATAGTTTTTCCGAACCCAGTCGGAGTCTAAGGCGAAAACATCTTTTCCATGGAGAAACGCGTTCAGTGCAGTTCTTTGCTTTTCTTTCAATGAAGAAATGCTCTCCAGTTCTGGTATAACTGATGCTATTGCAGCTTCTACACTAACCTATTTAGGAGCTGTCATTGTTGTTTAGATCAGTGGTTCTCAAACCTTTTTGTGGCTAGGGGAGAAAAAGTTTCCAAGGACCCCCTCTTAATCGTAACAGCGATTAAGCTTATACTTGCTACCATTTGTACTCTTAGATGCCATGGGAGCTATTTGTATTCTAAAACTTTTCAACATAAATAATTCAGATCTGTTTCATAGTGATAAACAGAAACACATCTCAATTTCAATCATGTTAAGATAAGATGAGATGATCCTTTATTAGTCCCACAGAGGGGAAATTTGCAATGTTTTTGAATATTAGTACCACTTATTTTTGGACTCAAATGAACAGCATTTATAGCCTGCATTGCAAGTAGTTGATCTTAAAAGCTTTCGGAAAATGAACAGTAGCAAGACTGGCATAGTAATAGATATATTTAAAGATATTTAAACTTACTAGTCTAGCTGACTTTCAGTAAGTGCTTCAACTTAGAAATAATGAACTTATTTCTGTGTGTCACAATCATATCAGAGTTTCTATTGTAGGTGCGAGTAATGGACACAATATGCTTGTTTTATTTGCGTAAATGGTCCCCATCTGTAGCACTTTTTAATGATTCACAACTGACAGAGTGCCACAGACCCCCGGGGGTCCCTGGACCTCAATTTGAGAATCACTAATTGAAAGGAATAGCTCGACGTTTTGGAAGATACGCCATAGAAGATTGATACAACTCTCATGTGTGTACAGTAAATATGAAGCTACAACCAGCAGCTGGTTAACTTAGCTTAGCATGAAGACTGGAAACAGGGGGAAACAGCTAGCCTGTCTCTGTCTAAACGTAACAAAATCCAGCCAGCAGCCTATCTAGAGCTCATCAACATGCTTTAGAGCTGCAGATTTTGTTACTTCTGTTTCTCCTGGTTGTAGATTCATATTTACTGTACAACTATGATCATTTAACGGTGTTGAAGAACGCTAATGTGCCAAGAAGATTTAATTTTAAGTTGTCAACAAGCTACTAAAACTTCAGCAGCTGTGACTTTAGCGGGTCTGAAAAGGACACAGACGGGACAGATGCTGTGTGTCAGGCACCAGAGCGAGTCCCATTGACAGGTGAACGTGTGATGAGAGGTGTAGTGAAAGGCACCATCGGTCAGGTGAAGCCCTGAGGCGCCGTCAAGGGATGTGATCAGGTCTGCAAGTGGTGGAGGGGAGGAGGTCAGAGAGTCAGACTAAAACGGTGCACACCAGCTGCAGCTGCTGAGACGGGCTGCGACTACAGGGCTCAG
>CAKALG010042332.1:0-10520 GCA_916700815.1 Helicolenus hilgendorfi
ACACACACATAGAGGCATGCACAAAATGATTTTTTTAGGGGAGCTCGGGTTGTATTGTACCACAGGTAGGTAAGTTGTTTGTCAAATCAGAAAATGACAAAATGATGATTATGATTATTTTATATTAATTGTATATTTGTGTGTACTTATTTACGTATTTATATTTATTTTTTGTACACTTGTTTTTTGGTTGTTTTCTTTTTTTTCTTTTTTTGAGTGCCCTCAATGGGTGATGGGTGTGGGGTGGATGGGATATCTATCAGTCCAAACATGTTTGTGCAGTGCATTGTCAGAGTTGTATTAACAAAATTATGAAATAAACTGTTTAAAAAAAAAGAAGAAAATGGCAGTTTTACTTGCACACTAAGACAACAACAAGCCTGTTCATTTTTTTGGAAATAATCTGCACCCAAATGTAACATTTCTGTTATTTTTTTCATTATTATACAAAAATGTCCTATTTGTTTTTTATTATGTTATGCAGCTCAGAACAAAAACAGGATTAAATTACAAACCGTAGCAAAATTTCACATTCACAACATAAATTCAGACACAGAACACTTTTAGTTAAGGTTTTTATAAATGAAATACAAAAATACATACAAACTATTCAGCACTCTCCAACCCCAAAGCCTCAAAAACTCTTGATATACAGTATGTACATTTTATAATTGTCTGAATTGCTGAATTCTTTTTTTTTTTTACCCCTTAACCCCTGGTATACTGTATACCATTATGTTTGTTACTGTATTGCACTTGTTTTGCAATAAAGTCAAAAATAAATAAAGAAAAAGATAAAGAAAAACAAGAAGCTAAACTTGCTATTTTTTTTATTTCAAAGTGAGACATTTCTTAATGTTTTATCCCCACTATGCTTTGGCTATGTGTTATCTGACAATATCAAACTAGTATACTATACTACTACTCTATTAGTCTGATACCAGCCTATACTATGGTTGTCTTATGTCAGAGGAGTAGCATATTGTGTTTGATCATTATACCTGACAGTGGAGGTGGAAGTCTGCAAGATCCACCTGCTTCTGCGGCTTCACGCCCAACTGCACCTGCAAAATATTCTGCAATCCTGCAGTACAATACATTGTACAAGCCCACCTGCAAAGCTGCACTCTAACTCTTTCACATTTCATAGATTAACTTCTACAATACAATACTTTAAGATTTAAAAAAAAAAGAAATGGTATGAATGTGAAAAAAAAAAGTATGCTGATTTTCCACCAGTTTCGTGGGTGGGTGGCACACTGCAGCAAACTAACAATATGCACCACAATATGTAAGCTACATCTCAGTCTCAGAGTCAGGACAGATGGCTCAGTGATGTGTCAAAAATGAACTGTTTCAATGTTGTTCAAATACTACTGAGCAATGAAGCAGATTTCACTAAAATACATATTTTCTATTGCATCTACACAGTGTTAAGCTGATATTTATAAAAACATATGAGCATTCTAGTGACCTTATCTGGGAAAATATTTGTAATGTTACAGCTGACCCCGGCCTCCCCTGAGGGGCACTTCACTGATTTTACACATGAGCAATTATTCATAAAAAATAAAGTTATTTATTTATTCTTTTTTTATTTTATTTTTATTTCAATACCCATGCAATCATGCAGATGTTTAATACTCAACAGATGATTTTGAACCAGCAGAGTGATAAGTAAACATGACATAAACAATGGGGCTTTGCATGGTCCTTTGTAGGAAATCCACATGGGGATTGAATTACTTGTCACAAGGAGTACTGAGCCTGTGTAACGTCTTCTGTGGCTTTGACGAGATCTTTCTAAGGTCTAAGAAAATGACCCTGATGATGTCATCAGAGTTATCTCAGTTTGGGCTTGATACTTTAATTTGTTTTTAAAAAAGAAAGACTACATTACAAACTTGTCACATGGAGTTTCAAGATGTGGGCATTTACCAGGCAGGGAGGGTCTTATGAAAGATGCTATAGAGATGCATTATGGGAATTGTAGGATCCAGTGTAATTTGAGTTTCACCTATAATGGGGACAAAAAAGTCAGGACATCTCCGCCTCTGCTGCATAAATTTTCATCATTCTTTCTCCAATCTGTCTCTAAGTCTCACAACCTTATGGAGGTTTCACGCCAAATGACTTGCTTTAGACCCCAATCAGAGGTTATGTTTGTTGATATGAACTGGATTGTTCATACTGAGGGGAAAGTGAAACCTGGGAAATAGTGGGTGGAACTATAGCGGTACTTTCACATGACATAGGGGTGGGTGATGTGATGTCCGTGGGAAAAGCATTAGCAATGCAGGGATGTGATGGACAACCATTCATTTTCCTTTCACTCAACTAACAGGCAAAGTTCAGAAAAATGTACAGAGATGTTTTATGCAGCTGCAAGACTGCAGGGAAATATTACAAAAACCATGTCGTCACAAAACAATAAATATATTGGTTAACTATTAGCCAATAATAACACAAGGTACTGCTGGGTGAATTAGATACATACGATCCTATTTAACAACCCTGTAATGATATAATGGCTGAGAATGAATGGATGAAGTTTGTTCATAATGATTCTGACAATTTGTTTCGACAGCATATGGTTTACATCCTTTGAGTTATTACTACATGTTATCAATCCTAATTTAATGTTTGTATCCAACTCCTTAACTGATCATGGTATTGTTCTAGAAATGTGTGATATAGGCCACTTACCTGTAAGATGAAGTCAAGTAAGGCAATCGGTTTAACTTTAGAAGAAAGTGGTTGTATATTGTGTTAACTGGTATTGACTTGTGTTTGTTATAATTAGGATCCGGATGGAGAATCTTAAAGGATTTCTTCCTTAAGAAGTTGATGTATTAATAATGTAAGATAACTTATGTACCTCGTTTAATATTTCTAATTGTGGTAAGCATGGCAATATATATTGATTTAATTTGTTTATTGTACAGAAAAATAATCATTTATCCATCATCATTCATCATCCACCCATTATCCTCCCTCAATAAATGGTTAAATAGCTCTTGGATCCTTGTGTTTAATGTGCACACCAGCTAGAAGTTCTATGGTCCAGTCTAATACGCCCAAACAAGGCAATAATAATCTAACTTAAATTCAGATTAAAGTCTTTTTTTCATCAGGGATCTTTTACAGAGTCTTTGAAGGACCTCCTTGATCTCACTTCAAGAAGTTCAGGATTAGAGAGTGAGACTGTAAATGATTACTCTGCCGAATTAATCATTTAAAGATTAAAAAAAAAGTCCCTGATTAGAGTCTGGTACACCCACGCAGCCTCAGGTTCCTGATGATTAATACTGTTAATGATTTGCCTTCAAGGTGAGAATAAAACGGCCAATTTATTCTTCTGTGCTCCTGCCATCAGTCCGCTGTAGCGAAAAAGAAAAGAAGGTTAACAGCTATTTGCCTGGTGAGTAGGACGGAGTTAGGTATGCACCGAGCTGACTTTTTCAGTCCCGATACCGATACCTGGGCTTTGGGTATCGGCCGATACCGAGTACCGATCCGATACCAGTGTTTAATTGATAAGCTCTATGCCTCACTGTGTGGAAGTGACTGGGATCTTTTTTTTTTTATGTGTGTGAGGCAACATCAGGCTAGACTTAAACATTGCTTTCTTAACTTTGGAAAACTAAATATAACAAATAAATACATACATATAAAGGTACTGAACTGTTATTTACAACTTGGTAAGAAATCTAAATTTAACAGGAATTAATTTACATTAATTACAATTCAAGTGTAAACCTGTTAATGCAGCAACATATTGGTCAAAACTTAAACAGGAATTAAAATTCCAGTATATAATGTATATAGTATATAAACATAGAATTGAATTGAAAAGATCGGCCCCATTGTCACCGATTATTAGCTGCCTTGGCGTGAGTGTTTGTGTGCGAGAAAGTGGAAGACAGAGATAAAAATAACGAAGAATCCAAATATTTGACATTATCTTTATTGTACCATGTCATTATAAATGCATCCCTGTAACAGTCGAGGCCTGATTTAAGAGAACGACCATATGGCGAGAAGTTTCCGAAATTCTTCAAGAGGTAGACTAACTAATCCAAACTCAAAACAGAAAGTAGACTGAAATATAAATTCATCAGTCTGGTTAACATTACATCACGTAATATGTTGATATCTTTTTCAGTACAACACTCCACCCAAAGCAAACATTACACCAGCCATCAGGAATCCCTCAGTAACACTGTACAGTAGTACAAGTAAGGATTTCTATAAAGAAGATAAACTCTTCCTTACAGAGTCTAAAGGGAAGGTCATTGCTCCAAAACTAATTTAAGCTGAGCGTCCCAAGAGTGGAACAAACATATGGCTTCAATATTTTGCATATTTATTTATAAAGAGGTCATCCCTGCCAGTGGCGTGAAAATAGCACTTCGTCTTTGACTAGCTAAGAAATGATTAACACTGTTAGCTGCCCGTAGTTAAACAGTGGAAAAGCCTCCGCAGACTGAGTGAGTTTGTTCAGGCCTGCTGGCTCTAGGGGATGGAGGATTTTAGCTGCAGCGCTTTGGGAGAGAGGAGGAGGGGGATGAAGAGAAGGAGGAGGATAAGGAGGAGGGGAGGCGCTGTCCTAAGCTGATCTGTGCAGGGGGGGCTGCAGAGCCGACAGAAGGGCGAAGTATGTGAGCAATGCTGCCGCCGTACAGAGAAGGAGAATCGAACTTAACAACACACTGGCAGAGCAGTAATAAGACAACGTTGGACTTTTAGATAAATAAATAACATCAAGTTAACAATCTTAAACCGATAAATATATTTACAAGTACTCAATAAATAGTTAAATATCTTCTGAGCAGATAAAAGCAGTTACACAAACCGATTACTCCAATTTAGAGTCCTGCGTTAAGTAGATTTAGGTTCATAATGGGTCATTCTTGTGTGTTTGACCACTTGCAACAGCTTCCCATTAGGCCGACCACATCCTGTTCATTAAAAGACTTCTAACATAGTGCAATAAGACGCTGCAACATGCATTAACCCTTCTGTCCTGGTAGAGAGCAGAGGAGGCCCAGCTCGTCAAGTTAAGACATGCAGTGATGATGGGAGTTCCACCTGGTGACGAAACAGAGAGAGTGATCAATTACAAGTCCAGTGTGACACACTGTGCTGCCATTATGAATCATCTGTATTCTTACATCAGAACTGTACTCAATTCTTTCTAAATACTGAGGAACCAGAAAACATCGGACTACAGTGGAACAAAAAGCCGTACACCTCTTTATCAAACAGTCATGAAGTGCAGCAGTAGTTCTGCAAGTATGCAGAAACAAATCTGTGTCCTCTGCAGTGACCACAGCTGTGGATCTTCAGCAATGGTTCTCCCAAATATGTACAGATTTCACTCATTTACTTTAATTTAAAAAATGATATGGGACGTCTTGTCAGCACAGACGTTAGTTTACATATGTCAAATTGTGTAAAACAATCATCATAAAAGGCAGAAAATCCAAACATTTCAACATTCACCCATTGATGGCAGAGGCTGTTAAGGTGCCAACTTTGCCCATATGAATACTCAATCACACACCGACGGCTATGCCAATTACGGGAGAAGTGTGACCTGGAGCAGCCGGGGATCTAACCACCAACCTTCCAATTGGTGGACAACCTGCTCTACCCTCTGAGCCACAGCCACCCCAGTAAGGACCTACCGCCCATACAGCTCCTTGCACCTTTTGAATGAGTGACTTTGAAAAGACAGTTTCAGAGGCAACAAAGTTACTGCAGCTGGTCCTGCTCCAGTCACCACATGCAGCCTTGGCGGAGCAAACATTTTCTACCTTGAAATGGATGGACATACTTTCGGAAACACACTGGGCAAGCACGGCTCTCTGCCCTTGCTATTCTGTCAATTTAGAGCCAGAGACTTGAAGACCAGCCTTACAGCGCCATATCTGATGTGTTCACCAGGAAAAATCTACAAATGGATTTTATCTACTATTTATGTCATGCTATTAGCACTACTAGCTACTGGCCGATAGCCGGTTGTTTGGGAACAGAGACGTTAACACATCCACCACGGTACAGGTTTACAGCATACAGCCCATGGGTGTATTAGAAGATAATAAAAGTGATGAATTACAGCCAATATATTCATTATTACAGCTAGCAGGAAGCTGGCAGAACCAGATATGTCATATGAACGTGCAGGGTGGATTCGTATTCAGCTATTAGTTAATTTTACAACTTTTAGGACATAATGATTTAAATGAGGGCTTTTTAAATGTTCATAGGTTGATTTACTTTGAAAAAAATGATCCTCTGATTTACAGATGTCTCTTTATACATTCATGACAATTGACTCATTGGAATTTTCGGTCCAAAACGGCGGCAGCGTTAACGCAGCGCCATCTAGCGGCCATTGTCAAAAAAGCACCATTGCTTCTATACTCCTTGGTCCTACTGGTAGCGATAGATGATTATATCCGGCGACTCCACATCACAGCCAGTAATAACAACATAAGGCTACTGTTTCAAAATCCAAAAATACATGTATTAATCGCAGCACTCGCATAAGCACGTGGCACTAGCAGAGTGCTAGATACATTTATAATTTATGAATGATTCTCTGTCAAATGAGCAGAAGGAGGCGCGTAGAAACAGCTGTTGCGTGTTGTTTGCGGCACACACACCCCGTACATACAACAAACAGCGCTGTCCATGGTTCTGAAACAACAGCTTGAACAAGCTGCATCCATACTGTAAGTTAGCGTTAGAAGCTGAAAGTATGCTACTACTGTCTTCTGCTAGCAAAGGCCAATGGAAAGGAGGATGGGTCACGGGCGGACATGGGTCTTGGTGTATGGGGTATAACACATGCGCAGTGTAACTGAAGCTGCGGTCGTGCGTTGCGATTGGCTCAATTTCGGCGAGTGCATGCCAGATTTTATTGCGCATGTGTTGTACCCCCGAAGATATGACGTGTGACCCAGCCTCCTTTCCATAGGCCTTGGTGCTAGCTACATCTGGCAGGTTGCTGCTAGATAGCAGGAGTTATGTATTCCTGTTTCCACACTAACGTAAGATGGCTCTGCATTACCATATTCAGCTGCAGCCAGTGTTACACTCGTTTTTTCTCAGAGATACAGTGTTCTTGTAAACTTGTTGTATGCATTTGATTTGTTCAGTCAAAATTTACAGAATTAATTGTGCTTGCGTTGCTGTATAACACCAAACATTTATAACATGCATTTCAATTATGTAGCATATTAACCAGGGATCACTGAATATTGATTTTGTTAGGCCTAGCAGTGTAGTGCCTACCCTGCTACTGACCTCACCGTACGTCATTGTTGCGCACTGTTTTTAAAGTCACGTGTTTTGAAGTTCATGGTTCTGGGCAAATTTAAGATTGTATGAATTATGTACAAAACAAGAAACAATTTACTTCCTGGCTCAGACAGGGAGGGGGGGTTATAACCTAAGAGGAAAATTTAATGGAAAAAATATTGTGTTCGTACCACTATGAAAAGCATGTGTATTTCAATTTGTGGGGTGAATTTATGGAATAGTTTAAATGAAAAAATAGTACAACTATAAATCAATTTAAGAAAACATATTGTAATGTGTTAGAAAACATGTTTTTTAAGGGGAGGGTTGAGGAAGGGGCCTTGTCTCTCTTGGGGCTGTGACACTCGTTGTTGATGTTGTTGTTTTTTTATCTTTTATGTATTTATGTGTATATTTGATAAACATTAAGTTCATAATTTTATTTAAGTTATAGAAAGATGTAGGACCCTTTAAGTGTTTACCTCTGCCTACTCCTTTACAAACATTTATATGTTTACTGTTCATTCTATTAGTTATTCTTGTTTTGCTTTCTTATTGTTTGTTACATGTTCAAAATAAATCTATCTATTTATTCCTTTAATGCTGGTAAGGTTACACACACGTCTGAAAATACAAATGCTGTACCGAAACTAAATATTAATTGTTCACTGTTCAATGATCAATCAAAATTCTCAAAATAGACATTTTTCTTATTGCGGCACTGTATGCAAAAACATCCAGATCAAATCCTTTCCTCAGATTATCGAGCCCTCTCCCAAGAGGTGCATTTCCTTTGAAACATTTATACAGCTTTAAACTGCACCGCTCACTGCTCATGTGCAGACTTAAGCTGGTATCTGGTGGCAGTTGATCAGGCGTTAATATTACAGTGTAACTCAATGCTTCGGGGCGAGCAGAGTGTGGGCACGTAATCTGAAAGACTGACTGGGTTAGTGTGTCTGGGAAACGCTGTTAGGGAACAGTTTAAAACAAGAATCATGTTGCATTTTCCAACCTCACATTAAGCATTGTTAGTATATTTTTATTTTTGCCCCATTTAACAGAGAATGCAGAAAAAATACTTTACCTATTTGCCTGAAAGCTCCTTCCTCATGCAGGACTTAAAAGAGGTGAACTTCTCCTCCCCTCTGACACCCTATGAATGATTGAGAGAAAGACAGAGAGGAATGCTATGAGAAGATTCATTTCATGATGTCCCACTAGATGGCAGTATAATTTCACCAAAATCACTAATCGCCAACTCGGATGTGAGATGTGTTTCAGTAATAAAAAGTGGCAGGAGTGTAATTTAGACATTATGGTATGGAGTCATTTAAGTACAACACCGCCTAAAGAAAACAGAGACGTAATTAGAGCTCACTGAAAGCTGTAATTAAACAGGAAATGTGGTGTTTGTGATGCTAATAGCTGCTTAAGTAGGCCTAATTGTGTGAAAGTACTCTGTTTTGAAAATAAACATGTATTTCTGTGCTCAGCATCAACCTGTATTTGACCTTCCCCCTTTTAAATCTGACTTGACTCTGCATCCATGTGTCCGTCAGTGTGGTATCAGCCCTGACAGATTACTAAGATTGTCAATCGATTAATTTAATCGGAATTATCGCATGATTGTCCATAGTTAATCATGATTAATCGCAAATTAATCACACATTATTTTTATCTGTTCAAAATGTACCTTAAAGGGAGATTTGTCAAATATTTAATATCCTCATCAACATGGTACTGGGCAAATATGCTTGCTTTATGCAAATGTATGTATATACAGTATTTATTATTGTAAATCAATTCACAACACAAAACAATAACAAATATTATCCAGAAACCCTCACAGGTACTGCATTTAGCATTAAGAAATATGCTCAAATCATAACATGAAAAACTGCAGCCCAACAGGCAACAACAGCTGTCAGTGTGTCAGTGTGCTGACTTGACTATGACTTGCTCCGAACTGCATGTGATTATCATAAAGTGGGCATGTCTGTAAAGGGGAGACTCGTGGGTACCCATAGAACCCAATTTCATTCACATATCTTGAGGTCAGAGGTCAAGGGACACCTTGACAAATGGCCATGCCAGTTTTTCCTCGCCAAAATGTTAGTATAGCTGCAACTGCAACTGCAAAACCGTCTGATCGGGGCCTTAGGAAATGAGTGGAGCCTTCTAATCAGATATTTATATTGTTGACATTTGAAAGTGCTTCATGTAATGTGCAATGGCATTTTAAAATCAATATATCACGAATGAATTACTGTGATAAGCCGGAGTAATTAAACAAATGAGAGGCATGATCAAGACACATTATTTCTATCTCAATCTTCTCATGTGAGAAAACAAAATCTCCATTCTGGTCCACTTCTGGTTCGAGCCATAACATCGAGCCAAATCTGACCCCAGTAGCACAAACTATAAAATCCAAAAGCAGAGGCTGCCAAGCTCTTCAGCAATGGCCTCATTTGTTTACAGCGATTACACTAATGAAACTAAATGAACGGCGTACTGATTTATGGATGTTAAAATACTACTCGTACCACCTTTGAGTGACGCTCCGATCTAGAGTGACTTACAGCGAAGACGAAGTGAAGTCTCGCTCAATTATATTCTCACAGGAACGCGCTGGGTGTTGCGAAGGCTGTATCTGTGACTGTTTGTGTACAGGACCGCCTTCACCACCCGTCACCAGAGAGACGGAGGTTCAGAACTGGACAGATGTAAACGGTTGGAGGGGAAGTGGTTGTGTTAAAGGTTAAAGAGGTGGGGCAGCACGCCTGTGATCCTTTCAGTAATTAACCAGAGCCCTAAATTTGTACTTTTTTATCCATCCGTATCTCCTCTCCTCTCCCCTCTACTGTATGCCTTATGGAAAAGCACTGACTCATCTCCGCCTATGAATAGATAGAGGTACATTCCCTCTCCACCTCTGAATCAAGGCAGGGGCAGGCGGAGATAAGGCTAATAAGGGTCCTGGCAAAGGGCTGGTGTGAAGTTCACGAGGGGATAAGAGGAGAAGATGGTTGTCGGAGGAATAGGGAGGAGGAGTTGCTTGTAGGTCTTGGTGATGTAGGGTGAGGTGGGAAAAGGGAGGGCTAGACTATTTGTGTCCAGAAGGGAAGAGAGAGGGAAAGGAGGAGGGAAAGGAGAGCAGGGATGAGGCTGGTGTTAGTTGCAATGAAGAGAAGGTGGAGGGGGGAGGG
>CAKALG010042334.1:0-17536 GCA_916700815.1 Helicolenus hilgendorfi
CCCGGAGCAGCAATTTGTTTACCTCCTCTGTGTGTGTGAGAGAGAGAAATGGAGGTATGGCATGATAATAATATGCATCATGCCCTCTGCACACACACTCGCTAAGGTGCATCTTTCCATTCCAGATTGAATTACACAGAGCTGATTGGATTTTTCTCCTCTGCATCAAAGACAAAAACACTCGTCTCTCGTCCTCCACCCTCCCCTCTGCCTGCCTCTGGGTCCATCCATCCCATCATCACACCCCGCTTTTTCCTCTCAAGTATTTGCACCCTTTCCTCTCTAAAACTCTGCCTTTCATGCATCGATTTGTCTCCGTCTCCTCGCCGCTCCCTCCTCGGGGTCTGTAAAGTCGCATGACTGTCATTAGCCTGATTACACAGGCTGTAATTATATGAAGCTGCCTTGTGATTCACATCACTGTCTGTGGGCAGAAAATGTGATTCTCATCATCGGCTGTTTGTGTGTGGATTTTCTTAATGTGTGTGTGTGTGTTAAGGTTTTCGATTTGGGGCTGAGAAGAGACCATTGATTACCGTTTCTGAGTGTACTCTGAGTGCCCCTCTCTTTCGCTCTACGCCACACAAAGGCATCATGGTCCGCGGGGCGCTCGCTCTCACACGCAGCCGCATTTCTGAGCCCCTTTTGAAAAGTTCCTTAGAAACACGAGAAAAGTTCCAGCCACAGGCGCCACGCCCTCCCACTGGCCCTGCAGAAATAGGCCCATTGAGCCAGGCTGTAATCACACACACACACACACATACACACATATAAATCGTCATTCAGCCTCGCTCCTTCTCCTCTCTCTCTCTCTGGCACATCATAGAAGCAGCCACAAAAACACAGTCATTGACCCACCAGCCAACCAGCGGCATTCACCGCTCATTGCAACATTTCTCCAACCAAACATCAATATACACACACGCACACACACACACACACACACACACACTGGCACTCCCTGAACACCATGGACAAATCTTCTAACACACACCCAACCTCATAAGCACACAAACACACGGTGGCGTATTGTGGAGTGTGGGAGCAGCAGTTGTGTCAGAATCTCAAGGCATTTCTGGCTGCAGGATAGTGACACACACACACACACACACACACACACACACACACACACACACACACTGTCTCACTCAGAGATGCATGTTTCATAAGGTCATATATAATGGAGGAGGATTCCACGCAGAGAGGCCCCACATGTATGTGCGTCTGTGTGTCTGTGTGCGCTAGCCTTGAGATGTGATCTTTAATCCATGTTGGATTGTCAGATTAGTGTAACAGCTGGGTCCTACATACAGATATACCTCTCTGTCTCTGTATCACCCCTCCTCCCATCATACTGCTCCCCTACATTGACCAAGAGATGAGAGGATCTACAGCATTAGTGCATGTGTGTGTGTGTGTGTGTGTGTGTGTGTGGTGGTCTCACAGCTCCAGTCCATTACACGGTTTTGGGCCAGCTGATGTGTCACTACACAGTCACGTGACCTCTATTGAGTCTGCCACGAGTTTCAGTGTCAGCTGCTCATTTTTGTCATGAGATACTGAGACATTACAGGTTAAACACCCTCTTTATTCATTTATCCGATATATAATACTTAAGATTTCAGTCGTGGTTAATTCGGCGTCACCTGTGGTTACCGTGATAACGGCAAGCGCCGTTTAATACTACAGCGAACTCTCATTGATCAGCTACTTTGCCAGAAATACAACAGAAAAGCAGCTGTTTACAATGCAAACAAACTTGGGTTGTTTTAATAAGGAAGTCAGTCAATAATCATTTCAACTGCAATCTGATTTTCACGCCGCTATAGAGCTGCAACTAACGATTATTCTCATTATCAATTAATCTGCTGATTATTTTCTCGATTAATCGTTTGTTCTAATGAAATGTCAGAAAATAGTGAAAAAATGTCCATCCCTGTTTCTCAAAGTCCAAGGTCATGTCTTTAAATGTCTTGTTTTGTCAGTCCAAAATACAAAGATATTCAGTTTAATATGATATAAAACTATATTTACTATACTATAAAACATATTTGAGAGGCTGAAAACAAAATTTTCTGCCATTTCTGCATGAAAAATTACTGTAACGATTAATCGATTATGAAAATAATTGGGGATTATTCTTCTGACGATCAACTAATCGATTATTCGACGAATCGTTGCAACTCTAAATGCTGCACATTGTGACAAAAATATCCCCCAAATTACGCTTTTATGATGAACAATCTGCCCTAACCTTGGTAAGGAATACACTGCGTTTCCTGTGACTCCTTCACAATAAAGCCACCCTGTGTTTTGACACATCTAATGTGAAGCAGCAGCAGTAGGAAATGTTTCTTTTGCATTAGCTGGAGCCAAATACAGTTTAGATGTGGCTGCAGGAAAGTGAAGCTGATATAAATGAGATGCGATTTCAAAACACTGGTTTACCTGCATGTAATATGTCCTGTGAATCCCTTGTGCGTAGATCGGCAATTTGAATCCTGTGCGGGAATGGCAGACTGCCACCTCCAATAAAAAACTACTATATAGAGAGGTAATTACAGAAAAACAGAACAGAAATGTATATATTGTTAGCAAAATGTCTGCTTGTGAACAACATTAGCAATCAAGTTGCTAGAAAGGGCAGATTCTCCACATAATCAATGAAGGGAAACCAGATGCTATTCTATTTTTCAAGCAATTTATTTAAAGTGAACCTCAGTTTCTCAATTTGAAGACACATTATGATCTTCATAATCAATTTTCTAATGGAGGGAGGGCAGACAGCCTTCTACCTAATGAGGATTAATCGTCAAGCTAACAATGATCAAATGCAAAACTGATTTAAAGTGATGCTACGCTCTGTTGAAGGTACACTGAACACTGTCATGAGTGGATTTGTGTCTATTGTTTTGTAACAGATACATGAGGTAAATACGGAAAGTCTTTCTGCATGAAAATGGACTTAAATTGCATTTCCGTGATCCAGAGGCTTTTTTTTCTTCTCCACTGTGCACCTGTTCTATCCCTGCAGCTCTCTGACCGAGCCACTCACTGTACCATATACCATATTTAGCAAAAGCGTGACTTTCCGTAAGGGCATTCATCACTTAGATCATCTTCGTCCTTATAACTCAGTGGAGAAAGATAATATTAGAAAGATAATATTAGTGCCTGGATGCTTTTCAGCTTTGGTTTGGTGCTGCACACTGAGACAGCTTAGAGGTCCAGAGCGGGCTGGAATAACAAACTAGAGCCAATGTAATGCCATCCTCCCACAGGTTTTGTACGGGGAACTAATACGGCCAGCGTGGCCGTGGTTTGGATCAGCCACGGTTGCGCTATCAGGAATTTGATCGGCGGAAAAGACTAAAAATAGTGGAGAAGGAAAAAAAGTGTTTCACTCATTTCCTGGCTGTTGTACATGAGCATGTTTACAGGTTTGCTCGGTGGTTCACATTCATTGGTCACGGGGAGCACTGGTGTGTGAAAAACTGGGACAAACATGCTGGAAAAGATCAGAAATGTGTTTGGCAGGGGACTAAATCAATGTTTCTACCTTCCCACTCAGCACT
This sequence comes from Helicolenus hilgendorfi, assembly GCA_916700815.1. Lineage (NCBI taxonomy): Eukaryota > Metazoa > Chordata > Actinopteri > Perciformes > Sebastidae > Helicolenus > Helicolenus hilgendorfi. The sequence goes on from CAKALG010042334.1 coordinate 3,576, forward strand.
ACTTCCAGCAGCATGCCACAAGGATCTTTTTTACTGTTGAATAGCAGTTTTAGATGATTACATATTTAAAACCAACATAAGCAGCACGCTTTATTTTTGTTTAATACCCCAAATTAGTCTGAAGGCTGACATCTAAGATGCTTTTTGTATTAATCCCCATGTAGTCTTATTTAATCCAAGACACCCATAACCACTTCCCATCTTTTAAACAGCTAATCAGTGTAAAATTGCTCAGCGGGTTTCCTCTCACAAACACAAAGTGATGCCTCCTTATGACCCCCCGCTGCAGCTGCTACTGCAGAGAATCTCTTGACACTAAATGATAATTTCACTAAAAAACCTGGAGCTGTTTTACTGGGCTTACTGCTGAAAAGCGAGGCCTCGGGGGGCTGAAAATACTTATTATTTCACAGGAGGAGACATTCATCACAGACATTAAAACTGTGACAGAAAATGTATGTATTAGGAATAGAGTTGGAAAATAGTTCTGATGGATGCTGAGTGGATTTTGACCCGCAGGGTGAGGACTATTCTGCATCATTTATTGTGTGCATTCTGCTTATTCAAAGGCACAACCGCTGATTTTTTGATTTTTTAAATATTGCCTAATAGCGTCACAGTTCATAGTTGACTTTCAAAGACTCAGCAAGCAGTGAGCTGGGAGGAAATTATGTGATTCGGAAGCACAGTTAGACACTATTAAAATAATGGATGCGTGACTGAATGGTGTCAGGGGGCCCGTGAGCAAGAGTTTGAAGTTTTAAAGTGACATTTTTCATTGGTGACGGATGTATACGGGAGATCACATTTTTAAGATCTGTTGATACTAAGTCTGATCTGACATAGATTTTCATTATATACAGCTGCACCGTGTGTACCTATAGGCTAGAGTAAACCTACTTTAACATTATTAAAGCAGTCTGAATGCATTTGGGAGCAGAATATTATTCGTGCTTTAAGAGATAAAACCTGCATCACAGGTTTCCTTTGATGGTTTACTATCCAGTCATTTTGTGTTTACACGCTTTTGTATAATTTCTGTGGAGGGGAGTGTCAGTAAATGCATTTCCATTTGGGGGAGGGATTACCAGAGGCCTCATGCTCTTATTGCGATTTTAAACATTTTGCGATATGCTGATATATTGATATATATATTGATTTATTACCTTTTTACAACACCTAATTATGAAGTTTGTCTGCATCTATTTTATCTAATAAGATACAGTTTTCACTATGAAAATGAACATGCCCGTTTTTCCTCGCCAAAATTCAGAGTAAATTTGGAGTGTTACTTAGTGTTGACATAACATGGTTGTTACCAGTGGATTTTTTTGTGTTTTCTAGTGTTATATGATATAAGTATCTTCACTCTAGCTTTGAAATTGAGCCCACTACTGCCTCTGAAAGACAGAATAGTGGCCGGGCCCACCGGCGGGCCATCGGATTTTTAAGAGGTTAATAGTTTATATAATAAAAGATCGATATTTGACGTCTGTGTATCGATACAATATTGCCAAGCAACATATCGTGATACTATGCTGTATCGATTTTTTTCCTCCACCCCTAATTTCCATCCACCAATTTTTATGCATTTTCAATTTGCGCATTAAAAAAGAAAAAGAAAAATCTTAATATTGCAAAAAAAGTTTTCAGACCAAATGCGACAAAATGCAATAACTTAACGAATAAATCGAGACTTCTATGAAGCATGTGACTTAAACGTCCACTGAAGCTTCCAATGTGGACTTTGTAATGTTTCACAAATGAATACGTAAAACAAACAGAAATACTATATTTCCATCACGTGTTCCACATTGATTTACACACGTTTGTGGTTTGACTGGAGCTCTTTTAATTAGCGCCACCAGCTGTTTCTCTTGATGAACCAACTTCTAATATCCGCATAACAGTAGTAGATGGAAACTCGGATTGATTAGCATTTTCTTTTGCGGATTTTCTGCAAAGTCTGTTCAAATTTGCGTTACATTTGGATGGAAACCTGGCTTCTGTGGATCTGCTGTGGCAGGAAGATCGAGACTCTTCATCTCAAGCATGAACACAATTGTTTCAACCAACAACAGAACCTGCAAAATACCACAGCAAACAACCAACAATGTGCAGGGAGGGGCCCCTTTTATGTGTCTGTGGATTCTATTTTATATTTTAGTCCCCTAGATAGACAGGTTTTCTTTGACTCCCTTGGCCGTAGCGTGCAGGTGTTAGATGTTCACCTGACGTCACTGCTACAAGATACTGTCTCGACATCCGACCGTCTCCGTGTGTGTGTGCTACAAGGTGTTCACGAGTGTGTGAGCAGTATGACTGTGCAGAGGCTTTCTGTGCTAATCTCAGCTGAAGGTGGCAGGTGTCTTAACCAGGCCATCACCTGGTAACCTACTCACACACACACGCACTGCCTGCCCTCTATCTCTCTCACATCTCCTTGTCTGACTGTAAGTGTGTAAGCGTCCAGGCTGGCTGCCGGCCAACCTGCCCAGCTGCTAGGAGACGGAGAGCAGGGCGGAAAGTGAGACGAGGTGGAAAAGCAAAAGATGGAGGGAGATTAGAGGTCTCTGCTGACAGGTCCGGGGATCCACTCTGGAAAGAAAGACGGGCGTGGAACAACAGAAAACAATAAACAGGCTGCAGTTTTTCCTGTAAGTGTGCGAGTAGACGGAGGGCATGTGCCAAGCAGTCTGGCCGTTTCCAGATAAAGAGTTGTCAACGGTCCACTTCTGTCAGCGAGCAGCACGGCTCAAGCTCTCCACCTCTTATCGGTATAGGTCGGCTCTGGAGAGGAGCAGACACAGAGACGGCCGTGAATCAGCAGCTGCTTTATGAGGCGTGGGCACTCCACCTACAGTGAATTAAACTGCAGGGAGGCTGGAAATGTGGCCCATAAAGATCACTTTACCTCATCTTAGAGCTGATCTGGGTCTCAAATTTTCTGCCAGATGATTATTGTTTTTTTTAGCCAGAACTGTCACGATGTGTTCAAGTGACCAGTTGACACGTTTCACATCCTGTACTTTAGTCCAGTTGGGACACCCACATCGAAGTTTAAGCCATTCATTGCAGTAATAATACTCATTTAGTTTGGGGATGTGGCTCATGTGATGGAACAAACATGAGCAAGCTCGACATAGACGGAGCCTGTTGTTGATGTCATGTCATCAACATATATGATTTGACACTGTACTCCTCTGGTTGCAAAAAGAACACCAATTGTATAGAAGTCAATGAGAAAATTACCCTACTCCTCACTTGATTAATTACCTCAGTAAACATTGTAAACATGAGTTTATGGTCTCAATCACTAGTTTCAAGTCTTACAGGAAATTTAAATCAAATCCTTCAGATTTTATTGGATCAAATGTGGGTTCACAATGTGGGTTGTGTATGTATACGCTCTTGAGTTCAAGGTGACTCATCAAAATATAGAAAAAAAAGAAAAGAGGTGGATTTTTTAAATTAAAATACTAAAAAATTCAAAAGCGAGATAAGGCGATAATGGAACATTAGAACTTGGAAAATGTCTTAATTAAATAATAAATTAAATAATCAAATATATTTTAGAGAGTTTAGAGGAGAAAATCTCTCTTTGGTGAAACTGCTCACAACTCATATACAACCTGTGACACAAGTACTTCATTTTGAGGGGTAACAAAACACTAAGTTTGTTCTAAGAAGATATTGACATTGATTCATTCCCTTCCTGCATGAATAGTGTGGTGTGAAAAATGGACATGAACAAAAGAATACAATGGACGTGACTTCAATGTCTTTCATTGTGTTCCTCTTCCCTCGCCTCCTTCAACGCTGTGGATGCAGTAAACGGAGGGCCGGCTACGGCGGCTAGAGGAGTGGGACTCTCAGAAAGATGGTGCCAGAAAACAGAGGGAGTATTCAAATGATTCTTCACAGTTTCTAGAGCTCAGAGATGCTGCAGTACCCGAGAACATTGCGCTCCGATAAAATCTCACATATTAAAAAGCACAATTAACGATTACTTCTCCAAAGCAGAGCTTCATTGCGTCTACTGTAGCGGGGGGCTTAAGATGCTCGTGTGTGTGCATATGTGTGTGTGTGTGTGTGCATTGTGCCGCCGCAGCCTCTCGGGTTACTGAGGAATGCATTTGAAGTCAATCACAATGAAGCTCTCTATCTGCCCAGCTCGCCCTGAAGGGGATATCAGAACTGAACCGGACCAGTCAGAAAATCAACTCCCAAAAAAATCATCTTTGTGTCACACGCAACTCCCAGCTGTGTGTGTTTGTGTGTGTGTGTGTCATGGTCTGGTGAATCAGTGTGTCTATATAACTACCTCTGCCTCCTATTGTTATCGGACTTCCTGCATCTTAGTGATGGCTGTGCTGCAAACGCCCATTGTTCCTGCAGACAAAACACACACACCGTGGTCTTTTTTTCTCCCACACTCAGGCTGGTAATTGTCATATAACCTTCACATACACACACACACACACACACACACAAACACACACGCACACACACCTTCTCATCAGGTCAGGTTGCTGCTGCAGTGTCGCCACTTAAATATCACACATTTATAATCTGGAACAGTTCAGCTCCTGTGGAATGTTAATATCTGTGAAACCGCAGCTTTGTCAGCGCAGGTATAAAAGCCAGGTTCTTGTAGCTGTAAAACGAGCTGACACACAAACACACACACTGACGGGGCGGCTATAGCACACAGGATCAAATACATAGTGCAAAGCCTGATGTCAGCTTTAGATCACATTTCTACCTGAGTCACTGCGAATGTTGCAACACCCCTCAGAGGACGCACCTGTGTCCGCTTTGTCAGAACATGAAAAACACAGTTTCTTCTTCTGCTTCTGTTTTTTTTCTCCTTCAATTTTATGTTCCCCCCCGTCTCCTTTTACACAAGTATACATAATTATATATTCCAACGCTCCCAGATTGTTTTAAAATGACTCCAACTGGCACCGCGTGCCGTACAATGGCAGCGCTTCATACACTGCCAAGAACCAGGATCGCATTCAATCCGCAGATCCAGTGGAATACGGCTGTCATCTTACAGTTTCCTTTTATAACGAATGGGGAACAAAATGCAGCGGTGGAGGGGAATTGAGGGCAACGTACAGACGATTTTGGCCCCGGGTTATGCGTGCGGTGGAGGAGAGCTCGTTGTGTCTCGTTGTGGTTAGTTAGCTATGTGGCGCAGGCAGAAAGTACAGCTGTTTATAGCTCCTGAAGCAGAGGCAAAATGCAGAGCTGGCTCGATTCGACTCCCCCGAAATCACGTAAAACACACACACACACACACACACACACACACACACACACACACACACACACACACACACACACGCAGGTCTGAGGGGCATTTGTGTGTGTGTACACCACAAACAAAACCTGTGATTATACCCATTCAGACCCACACGCTGTAATTACATGCAGTGACGCACTACTGCCGTGACATACCGTGAATTCACACGTATAATATCGCCTCATAAATGAAACATGTCGAGACACAGAGGGTGATAACACATTACTGCTAAAGGTTAGGATAAACACATTTAAACATAACATGGGCCTCTCTGCAGCTACAGTACGTCCTGGAGGTTGCTGTGTGTATAGGGGGACTTGTAAAGTGGGCCCCTGGGGGGGGCTCTGGTGCCGCCTTGGGGGTGGGGTGTGTGTTTATTTAAGTATGTGTGTGTTTTTTTCGGGGTCACGCTGAACTTAGGGGGCTAGCCTCGAGATAAGGAATGGGAGTTTAAGATGAAAGGAAAATGGGGCGAGGACGGGGATATACTGGCACAGAGTTAGTGGATCCAGAAGGGGGTGGGACGACGGGAGGGAGGGACAGATAGAGAGAGAGAGAGAGGAGGGAGAGCTGGAGGAGCAGACTGTTTTGATGTTGGTTTTTTAGGGTTGTTTATTTGACGTTACGTAACACCTTTGCTTATGTAGCTCGAGCTCTTATATGTGTGCGAGAGAGTGTGTGTGTGTGTGTGTGTGTCAAGTCTCACTAGGAGATGGGAATTTCTGTGAAAGGCAAAGGTTGCCCATAGCAACGGCCTTCATTGTAAAACTGATCCTTGGAATACAACACACACACATTCGCACCAACTGAAACGTCTTTTCAGTACTTTTTCGGCACTTTCTGGGTTCAAGATCACCAGGCCTTCACACACACACACTCTTTCACACACATTTATGCTCGAAGCGTGACGCACGCTCACTCTCGTCCTTCCGCTTTGTGAAGCCCATAACCTCGGTGCGTCGAAGCTCCAAACAACTTCAAGTCAATTTCGTTTTCAGGAGGTACATATAGCGTTTCAGCTCCACCTCATGCTGAGATGTGATGGACTGAGATGCTCGGGTTTCTAGATTCCATTATGCTTTTATTGGCTTTTAAAGGCATCAGGTTTCTTCTGTCTGGAGCCGGGGAGGAGCCTCTGCTTATATGTGTGTGTGTGTGTTCAATTAGCATCACACAGGCCTCGCAAAGACACAGCACCATAGGGCCTCAGGATGGGCTTAAGATTGCTGAGGAGATAAGTTTGTTTTGGTCACATTTTCAGCAGTGGACTGACTGTTTTCCAATACCTGGAGCAAAACAGAGCCCTTTGTTCTTGGCATCGCAACATTGAACTACTTAGTGTGTGCTGAGCTGAATCTAGGCACAAAATGCAGTGATGGACGAAGTATTCAGCTCCTTTACTTAAATAAAAGTAGCAATACCACACTGTAAGAATACATTACAAGTTACTAAGTTAATTTAAAATGTTGCCTCAGTAATAGTACAGAATAATCTATCTAATCAATATTGTTATATTACTGAACGACGGACTACTTGTATGTAAAAAGGGGTCGATCCTAGTGATGAAGTATCAAAATAAAAGTACTCATTATGCAGAAAGGCCCCTTTCAGAGTGTTGTAATATTTTATTCTGAGTTATTATTTCTAATGCTATAATGTGTTTGGTAGTTTAATCTATAACAATGCTTCATATTTTGTTTATTCTGTATGTAAAATCTTAACCTGCAACATAACCACAAACTGTAGCTGTCAGATAAATAAAGTGGAGTAGAAGTGTGGCTAAAATTTGGCTGCAAATACTTGGAATAGATGCTACAAGTACAGTTGCAGTACTCCTTGAAACATGTCTTGAAACAAAGTGTGGTAGTAGTACTGTAGTATGAAAGGTATCTTGGCGCTGCAGTACGGGCGGTGTCTCTTAAGTGCCTGCATTTGATAGCAGTGTTAGATGACCCTGTGTGATGGGTGAGTGCTAAAGTGTGTGTTTAAGCATCGCGGGGATGTGGGATTGAGGTCAAGAGAAACAGAGAGAGAGAGAGAGATGAAAGAGATGAATGAAGAGAGAGGAGGGATCAGCCTCAAAGTGACCGGAGGCTGAGGTCACTCATTTCAGAAGTTCAACCCCCCCGAATGAGCCACGACTAATCTCTCTTACCTGACCCTGACAGAGGTTGTGCTTTCCCCTCACAATGTATGTGAAAACAGGCCTGGATTAAGGTGATGAGCAGGGAGGATGCTGTGAAGAGATCCAGGAGATCCAGTCACAATCAGAGAGCAGAGTGCAGCTGTAAAACTCAAATGTACAGCAGTATTTCTTCAAAAAGCGATGATGATTTTATCCCACTCAAAGCCCACACAAGGGGTTCAAAGGAGTACTGAAATGATTTTCCAACAATATTGGGCATAGCTTATTTAAATCATCTTAACAGCATCTTATTGGCCAAACAAAACAAGCAATTTGAAGATGTTACCTTGTACTCAGCCACACTAGCTACTTTGGTTTATGACCATATACCTGCAAAACTAATGACATTAATGACTTTCTGATTAGCGCCAATTAGCAACTGTTAAACTAAAGGTGGAGATATACCAAATCCGTTGACGTAGGTTATGTGAAGTCGAAGGATCCTATTCTTTTTCTATGGAGAGCAGGAGATGCATGTTGAATGATGATACAGTTTGCCGGGCTTGGCGAGTCGACTGACCAGTAACCGTATCTGAATTTGGATAATCATGGCTCAACCTCAACTTTATGCAAATTAGGTCTTTCCATCGCAAGACAGCAAACATTATCATTACCTGCTCAACATCAGCAGGTTAGCAGTGTCACTGTGATCACATTAGCATGCTACAGTTCGCATTTAGCTCAGCTTTAGTGCAGTCTCACAGAGCTGCTAGCATGGTTGTAGACTTGTTCACTGTTCCCATTGTATAGATTAACAATTTAGTGCAATTAGTTGATTGATTAACTGACTGACTAACAGTTAATCGAGGAAATGTGACTAACGTGATGTGAGGATTTGTTGTTTGTCCCTGATTTATATCGTTGAAACTGAATATTTTGGGGTTTTATACAGTTGATCAGACAAAATAAGACATTTTGAAAACGTCACATTTGGTTTTGGGAATGTGAAATGAGCATTTTTCACTGTACATTTTATAGTTCAACAATTAAAAAAAAATATATTGTTATTGTGGTTGTCCAATTATAACAAACTAAATAAATTGATAAAATAGTCAGTCTTGGTAGCAAGTATACAGCATACCATCAAATAGTTATGCAAGTAAATACAAAAAGGTGAATATACAGATGCTACAGTAATTGCAATGTACAGAAATGTTAAAGGTCACATGGCCTACTACACGTTTTAATCTTATACCAGTTGTCCCACCCCCACCCCGGTCTTTAGCTTTATTGATCATTACCAACATTTATAGATATATAGTCTAACAATTATGTGATAGAAACTGCTTCTCAACACTCTGCTACTTTACAAGCTGAGCATCACTTGTAACTGACACGTAAGCAGCGACTGAATGAAACCCCTCTCTCCTTAAAAGCTTTGATGTTCTTCTGCCAAAATCCCAAGCTTTAGATCAACCTCATTAAATATGCTCCTCCATGGAGCCGCAGACAGACAGATGTTGCCCTGTCCACCATAAAGCTCCCTGCACCTCCCGTGTGCGTGTCTGTGTGTGCATGTAATCTGCCAAAGTGGTTTCTCTATTCAAATGAAATGACAAACAGCTCAGTCATTCACGATGAACAACTCTAATCTCTATCATCTCTGTGTCTCTCTCAGGGACAGACTTGGTCGCCGTCTATCGATGACGAAGGCTCGACGAGAGATGAGTTCTACGACGATGAGGACCTCTACTCGGGCTCCGGCTCTGGCTGTAAGTGTGTGTGTGTGTGTGTGTGTGTGTGTGTGTGTGTGAGAGGTTACACACTCACGCCCTCGTTCTTTCAAACTTGACAGCTGCTGGGTTTCAATCTGCTGACCCTGAAGACCCAACCCCCCCTCCTCCGTGTCCTCGAGTTATGGTCGCTCTGGTTGCCAGACTCACATGCAGGGAGGCCACGCACACACAATCACACAATACAAACACACCATTTGGCTTGACAGATGATACAGATTTATTGCACCTTTTAAACACTGACGCCCTTACAAACAAACAGCAACCTGGGTTCTAGTTCCCCCACATCTTATTTGCTCTAATCAGATTACAGTCCACACAGATTAGGCAGTTGTGTGCACCTATCAGTGAGCGTATGTTTTGCGTTTGAGTGAGCTGGCCGGCTGCGTGTAGAGGAATTACCTACTTAAGGTAATTCACGTTGGTGTAATTCAGGCTGATTTTCTGATCTGGCTGTTGAAGCTTGAGCGTGGTTCTCCTTATTAAGCATGACTCAATGAGGGCTGCCCTCGTTTTAGCCGCTGTGCTAGTGGCGAGCGCGCTCAAAATAAACTACAAATGTGCATTCAGTAGAGTGCGGATCTCCGTCAGGTGTGTCTCCAACGACCACTGCTGTAACGTTTGATTGAATGAATACAAAACACAATTGCTCCCCATTTAGACTACAAGTGTATCAGACACATTTTTCACCTGCACGTCTCACGCAACAGATACACTCATTTTAATCTATGCAGCTGTCTGCACCGGTTACGTGCAACAAAAACCACACCAATAACGATATGGGTTTAGAATAGTTAATTACATATTGAAGATGGAGGGGACCAAAGATGATGTAGGAGGTATGGATCATTTCATTATACAGTACATGTCATTTAATGTGACGCGTGTGCTCATTTGTAAATAGTAGTAATAATCCACAATTAAAACCCGGTGCTTTATTCATTCGTGGAATGAATCCCTTTAAGGCACTGCATGTTCTACAACACTGTTCTGTAAATATTTCAGAATATAAGCCTTGTGTTAACAAATGAAGGAATTCTGTCCACAGAAAAAAAAAACGCTAGAGAGCTTTTATTTTGAAAGTGAAACAGGAAGTGTTGATTTAAAAATAAATCTTCACTTTTTCATGTCTGTGACATACAGTATTCTACAGATACCGACATTGTAACTGTAGTAATGTTGCTGGTATGATGTCAATATACTGTCAAGCGATTATTTTCAATCTGCTGTTGATGTGAACCGCACGCGGCTCGCGGTAAAAATTGGCGAGACCTTGAATCTCTAGGACGCAGCTGAGCCACACCTGAGCTGCGCTGCTCACGCAGGCAGTGTGGCTGCTCTGTTTTACCTAGGTGTGCAAAGCAAGAGAGGAAGAGAGAAACAATTTGTAATCCGTAGCGGAAACAAGAGTCCAAACTGAAGCAGTGGTTGATCACTTGCGGTCCCTAGGAGTAGTTAAGAGTCAGCAGTCAATGACGGTGTAAAATAGTCAATAAAATGTTTTCAAAAAGTGAGAATAAATCAGCACAAAAAATATTAAGATGTGAGATTAGCTGTGGACAGACAGACAGACAGACACAGAGATGCACGCACACACACACACACACACACACACACACACACACACACACACACACACACACACACACACACACACACACACACACACACACACACACACACATGACCGAATACATAATCTCCTGGCGAAGATAATAATTACAATTCAGAGCAGGAGAGTGCAGCAGAAGCATCCCCTGTGGTTGACACAGCAGCCCGGCAAAATTGCTTTATCTCAAACCGTGACACAGAGCCGTCTGATTCCAGAGGAAAAGCTCATTTACAGCAGACGGATGTGCATTTTGTGTCGCTGCTGCGTCAAAATGTGGCATTATGAGGCGTTTGATAAGTTTAACAGAGGCTGTATTGTCGGAGTCCATATTTCGATATCCTCTCCAGCTCGTCTGTCAGCCTTCATGTCTTTGAGCCTGTAAATTCAATTTGTTTCTCTTTCAACCCCGAGGAGCTTCACAGCTATAACAAAATGAAAGGTGGTATAATACTATTATGAGATTTAAGAAAAAAAAGGATTAGTGGGCCCCATCGTCAGTATCTTCTCTTCTCCTCTCAGACTGTGTCCACACTAAGCCAGCTAATTTTGACAGCGCTGTTTACCTCAACTCTTTAGGTCATTTTTGTAAAAATCCACGATGTGAAGCGCCAAAATTAAAGGAAAACCGTTCTTCTTCATCTTCAATCGGCCAGTAACATCACAGCCAACACCTGGTGAGGAGAGGGACAGACAGCCTGGTCTCAGTTGGTTAAACCTCCTTTCTGCTCTCCATGTCTTAATATAACCAAACTCACAATTTACTGTAGTTGTTCTCATTTACATGTTTTTCTCTGTGTGTTGTCAGACAGCTAAACGAGCAGAAAATAGCGATTTGATTGCGACTGTGATTGCCGCGCTGAGTTGCCAATAAAATCACTTTATGATGCTGAAGTCATTTGACAAAACAAGCAGAGCTGTATTGACATTTAAGATGACAGGGGACAGACAGTTGTTTTCTTAAAGGGGAACTGCACTGACTTTACACATAAAGGTCAGTTTACTAGTCATGAGGAGTACTCAGACTGTGTCAAGTCTGGAAAAAATAACCCTGATAATGTCATAGCAATGTCAACAGAGACCTCAAGGAGCGTTGAGTTTAAAAGATGTTTGTGTTTATCCAGGCAAGGAGGCTCCCACAAAAAGATGATATTGGTTGCATTATGGGAAATGCAGTTTCAAGCTTTTTTGGAGCTTGACTAATATAAGCAACTAAAAGTAAGGATATCTCGGCCTCTGTTTTACAGATTTTGCCAGTTCTTTTTTTAGCCTGTGCATTGTGCAACCTTATTGAAGTGCAATACTAAAGTGCTTGACTGCCCCTTTAACTTAACTACCACACAGCCCTCAACCAGGCTTACATCATTGTTTATCAAAAGCTCAATTTTCCCTGTACACACTTAGGGAGTTTTTATATTAGGTACGATTGATTCGTAACATGCCCAAGTACGATTCCCCCCCTCACCCACTCCCCCGCCGCTCAGCCTTCACATTAGTAATGTTGTTCTGTACCCGAGTACACTTGCGTCATCATCTACGTGACATTTGTTTATGTTGTCGCTTCCAGTGTAGAAAAGCGCTACCCAATCACGAGATCCCAAGCCCATAAGAGTCCACCTTTGTATTATTTTTTTTAATAAACTTTATTAGCATCATTATATACATACAGGTACATACATGAGATTTGACCCTTGCATTTAACCCATCCTAAGCATTTTAGAAGCAGTGTGCTGCTGTTAAGCTCCCGTGGAGCGACTTGGGGTTCAATGTCTCGCTGAAGAACACTTCGACATGCAGACAGTAGGAGCATGAGATTGAACTGCCAACCTTGTGGTTAAAGGACGACCCGCTCTACCCACTGAGCTGCTGCCGCCCCTTTTGTCTACTATTGTTTATATTTTGGAGACAAGAACGAACCTCTCGCCTGCCTTCCTGCTTTATCACGGTCGTGTTTAGATGATTACCCACAAGTTGTGAAAACATGAGAAAACTCTCGCATGGTTTGCTTCCCGATGACCTATCCTAACCTCAACCTGTCGAGGTCAATGCCTAACCTCAACCGTCTGACGAGAGTTTTGCAACTTGTGGTTTACTTTCTAGACACAACCCTTCGTCACCCGTGACCGTGCAGGTCAAAAGGATGAGATCGGTGCTTGTTGTGCGCATATGCAGTTTTCAGACGAGACTGGCAGCGTTGAAAAAGGCCTGCTGTTTCAAAACTATCTGCTGACTGCTACTCGTGTTATCAGTCCACTTCCGTGTTTTGGTACAGTTTGTTTTCTCACCTGATGCGAACCATACCCGAGTGCACATGAACTATATTTGAAAGTGGACACGGGAACGTATCGATGACCCGGTACAGTACACAGCGTTCACACTAATCAAACAAACTACACTTTGGGGTCAAGTGTACACAGATCTGGGCCCGGGTCCTAAACACAAGGTGAAGAGGAAGCGTTTTCAAATTAAGCCGGCTTCGTAGCATCATGGAAGGCTATTGGTCTTTTTGTGAACATGTAACGGCAACATCCCTGGTTTGAATCCAGCCTGGGACCTGGATCCTGTCTGATGCAAAAATGCCCAAAAAACAATGTAAAAAAAATCACATCCCATTTTTTATACAGTGCACTATATTTACTATATTTATTGTGTGAAATTTATGCATGATTTCGTGTGCACAAAAATCTCCACAGTGAAACTAAATAAATAGTGTCCCAAGGTGCAATGCGTCACATTTTATAGATATGAAAAAAATACAGTCGTGCAACAGTACACCTGTTAGTGATGATGCAAAGTGAAGGTGACTTGTAAGTGTCTGAAATCTCAATTTACAGCTCAGCAGAGAGTAAATTAGTGAGTGTTTGTTATATGGGGAGCAGTGAATGAGTGTCCAAGGGATTGATTTCAAACACAGCCGTAGTCTCAGTTTCTGATTTACTGTGTGAGTGTGTGGGCGGGTTGAATGATGAACGGGATGTGTGACTGAGAGAGATTTTTTTTTTATTTTTTGACTCCTCTGCTTGTTATTTTTATATTCAATCATTTTATTAATTCAAAATCGTCTCTTTTCTTCTCCAGTTCCTGAGATCAGCGTGAGGCCGACGTCGGCGGGCGTTTCCTTCA
>CAKALG010042337.1:0-11565 GCA_916700815.1 Helicolenus hilgendorfi
GAGGATCTTTCTTTTAGACTCAAAAAGATAGCACAGATACTGAGCCTTGTGTCAGTGAGACCATTATTATTCACAACATGACTCTAACTGGTGTTGCACTAGCATCAATATCTTTACAGTCCCGTTGGTACAATCCCTGTTAGTCCAGATCTACATTGATCTACTTTCATAAACTGCATGTTTCTATCTGTTTTCTTTTACTTTTGGGACCACGTTTATTGGAATCACTGAATTCCCAACAGACTTTTAGCCTATTGTTGAATTGTGCTGCCACAGCATCTGTCGACTGTATGGGAGAAATATACATTGTGTTAGGCAATATAATAGTCAATTTTCTGCTGTTAATTCTGTTCATATAGGCCAGACCCTTAAAACTACATGCTGCTTCTTCCAAATTAGAGCCATTGATAGCCAAAGTAGACAATATGAAACTATATATGTGGTCTGATTATTGACACATAGATGCATACACATATTTGACCACAAGGGGGTTGTTTTGACTAAGGAATTGTTATTAAATGCTTGAACCACTTGGGGTTAGAATATAGAATACATAACATGGAGACATGTATGTGTGGGTGATAAACTAAACGACAAACATGCATCGCAAGAGTTTTAGTAAGGTGATGAGCCATCATGAGCAGTTTCAGTGCTCCTTGGCATAGCTTCTATAAGTCAAGGCAGGTTTATTTGTACAGCCCAATATCACAAATCTTCACAATCTGTAAGGATACGTCACCCACTGTCCTTTACAGTACGACCGTCTCATCGGATAAAACTCCCCCCAAAAAACCCTTTTAACAGGGAGAAAGTGGAAGAAACCTCAGGAAGAGCAACAGAGGAGGGATCCCCCTTCCAGGACAGACAGACGTGCAATAGATGTTGCGTGTACAGAGTAACAACATAATGAAAATACAACATAGACAATCCGTATGACAAAAAATGTATACATATAACGTGAACATATGTGAAGAGATGGATCCAGGAGATGTCAAGCAGCTTCCAGGCATCGCCAAACAGATACAGCCAGAGCAACACAACCTCATCTCCACGCCAAACAGATAGAGCCAGAGCAACACAACCTCATCTCCACGCCAAACAGATAGAGTCAGAGCAACACAACCTCATCTCCACGCCAAACAGATAGAGCCAGAGCAACACAACCTCCTCTCCACGCCAAACAGATAGAGCCAGAGCAACACAACCTCCTCTCCACGCCAAACAGATAGAGCCAGAGCAACACAACCTCCTCTCCACGCCAAACAGATAGAGCCAGAGCAACACAACCTCATCTCCACGCCAAACAGATAGAGCCAGAGCAACACAACCTCATCTCCACGCCAAACAGAAAGAGCCAGAGCAACACAACCTCCTCTCCACGCCAAACAGATAGAGCCAGAGCAACACAACCTCATCTCCACGCCAAACAGATCAAGCCAGAGCAACACAACCTCATCTCCACGCCAAACAGATAGAGTCAGAGCAAAACAACCTCCTCTCCACGCCAAACAGATAGAGTCAGAGCAACACAACCTCCTCTCCACGCCAAACAGATAGAGCCAGAGCAACAAGACCTCCTCTCCATCATGTAACATAGAGAGGACAAGACTTTTGTTTTTAGTTCACAGTTGCTTTGATAATGTAAATGTATGTTTCACATGCCAACAAGCCCCTTGAATGAATTGGATTCATAGAGAGAGGCTAAATCTCCTGAAGTCTCTACTGAAGGGATGAACACCATTCTTCCAAAAGATGATGATGGTGTTGGAGAGGTGCATAAGATCCATAGCATAAAATTCACATCATTTTCATCCCAATCAAACCATTAGTAGTAAATCTAAAAAACTCACTCTGATGGTTCAGTAAACACATCACATACTGTAGGGCATCATTTCTCTGAGTAATGTCTCAGTTATCCCTCACAATGTGTGTCATTTCTACAGTAATCCTCTCATTCCTCTCCAGAGCTGCTTTGAATCCTTTGTGATTGGCTTTAGAAAAGGCTTCATAGAGAGGACCGTGTGCATTTGCACCTTTTGTACAATCAAATATTGCCTGTGATTACACTGCACTAATACTGACAGTAATTGGTTTGCTCATTGGTCTCATGTCCTGAGAGTACGTAGCATCCTAGCTAGCACTTGCGTGTGCAAAGAGAGAATCTAAATGAAAGATTAAACATTAAAGAGCCATTAAAGTCATAATTCCTGTGCATGTGTAACCTGTTATAGTGATTTTGGTCTTGTATAGTAAATCATAGTGATATGATATTTACTCCTTTGAAAAAATTAACATGGAAGGAGAACATTTTGACGTGTAATTAAGTTGTCCGCCAGCAGAACATGATAGGCTATAGACGAGAGAAAATTAGGTAAGTATAGAAAGGCTGAAGGACCTCCACAGCTCTTTGTTGGCTTAATGAGAGATATTAGATAGCAGATTCACAGAGTATTGAAATAGCAGCTCAAGAGGGTTTCCTGCATGGCCTTTGCCCTCATTTCCACCTCTTCTTCTCTGTATTGGTTCACCTAATGATAGGTTGTTCTAAAGAGCCTCCATGTTTGCACGAAATCACAGATGGGCTGACATCCAATTAGGGATCTTAGAGAAGCAGGAGATTCAACCTGCATGCAATAAGCCAGTGGAGAATAGTTTATTTTCACGATTAAATTCACTATAGAAGTGAGCCCAATGTGAGTGAGAGTCATGAGAGTGACTATTCTGATAATAGGTTTCACATCCATCATGGTTATCTCCTCAGCTGTAGTTGACCACTATAAAATTCTGGTTTTAATAATCTAACAACTAAAATATTTTCAGATGGAAATCCCTGAAGCCAAATCTTATCAAATGGGGGTCTGTGAGCTAATGTATATCAATTTAGGGGTCCATGACACGAAAAAGGTTAAGAACCACTGCAATAAGCATTGAGCTGTGTGTGAGCCTGATCCTCTGAAAAATTGGGCCTCTTCCAATTTGCATTAAACCCGCATTATTTATAATCATATTTTCTCCATTTCTACCCACTGCTACTTTAAAGGTCCCATATTATAAAAAAGTGAAATTTTCATGTTTTTTTTTCATTATAAAGCAGACTAAAGTCCTATATAAATACTGTGAAAGTATCAAAACACTCAATCCACAGGGAAAAACACACAGCCTGTATTCAGAAACTCTGCATTTGAAACAAGCTGTCAGGATTTCTGCCCATTCGTGATGTCATGAATATGCAATATTTAGACCCTTTACACACATTTAAATGTAAAAATTCTAAATATGTCCCAGTTTATTTCCTGGTTGCAGTGTATGTGATTCTCATCAGCTGACAGGAAGTACACATGGACCCAAGCTGTTGCCTAGCAACGCAATTCTGTTGCAATTCTGTTGCAATTCCATCAAAATTAGCTAAAACACAGCGTTTCAGACAGAGGGTGAATACAGGCATATTCAGACAGACAGAATGAGGAAAATAAAGTTTTTTTTTTAACATTACAGCATGTAAACATGTTCTAGTAGAAACACAAAATACAAGTATGAACCTGACAATTAGCATAGTATGGGACCTTTAAGAGATGCCAACAATCAAAATAAACAAATCACAGTTGCATCCATTGACAGGACCTATTTACTGAAGTCTGTGGCTATCGACACGCAGCACATAGTCAATCAGTCAGTCAGTCAATAGGCTCATAATCAATCAATCAGTTGGAGTCCGCGTGAAGGAAATACACCAGCATCGGAGCGTGCACCTCGAGCTGACAGCTCGCGCTCCCCTCTCTGTGGTGGTATAGCCCATCCATACATACATACATACAAACATACAAAGAGGAGAGGAGAGCAGAGAGGCTCTGCTCTCTTTGCTCATTCACTCCAACGGAGACTCGTTTAGTCCGTGTTTGGCTCGGTTCAGTGAGGACGGAGAGAGAGAGAGAGACAGACAGAGAGAGAGAGAGAGAGAGAGAGGAGCCGGTCTACGCGTCCATTTGTCCATCCGTCTCACCGTCCAGTCCAGTACCAGTCCACCGGAGACATGGATGGAGTCAGCAGCAACAGGAGCATGTCTTACAGTAGGTGGAGTTATGACAGGTAAGCGAGCTTTCACCCCAACATAATAATAATAACAATATAATGACAAGTGGACGTTTCACGCCTTGTTTGTGTTGTCATGCTACATGTAGGCCGGTAGTGAACCCTCCTCATGCGCAATTAGTTGACAGGTGCGACGGATTTTGGAAATGAGAGCTGCGATGCGAGTGTATCAAGTATAGCCTATAATAAAACACCATACTGGGTCTGCTGGCAGGATGCTCGCTTCACTACCTTTATGTCCAGTGTATATTCACAAAATGTACTACCATCACCATATCTATCTGTATCTATCTATCTATCCATCTTTCTATTTATCTAAAAGTTCTATGTGCTTGAGTGACAATGTTCATTATAGACTAGACATTATCAGCACAGTGGTAGAATATCTGAGTGTGTATACAAGCTGAAGTGCTTCACCATCACAGAGAGAGATGGACTTATTAGTCAGGAAGTTGGCAGGCTATGTGTCTCAGCAGGGGGTGAGACTGTGATCAAGACTTCACATTTTGGTACAAATTCAAACAGGCATTGTGGAGTATGAACACACAGAGAGCATGTTAAAAAACCTGTGGAGCCATTGGGGGTCCTCAGCTTGCATACTAATTTTTGTGAGGAATTAAAAATGGGAACAAGTGGCGGATTGTTTTTTCCCAAGTGTGATTTATGACACGTTTCTTAAATTAGTACCGTAAAAGAAAACAACGAAATGTGTTTTTTTTGTGTGTGTGAGATGTCCTCAACATATAATGTCAGATATAAATATCAGTTTGAATGGTCATGACATAGTGAAAATGGCTCTAATGTGGAGGAAACCCACTGTAAGTATGTTCAATACACAGAATCATATTAAAGGAACAGCGTGTAACAGTTGACTCTTCGCTAAGCCCCGCCCCCTGCTGCTACCATGGATAAAAATATCTAGCAAACATTTTGGGAAAACGAAAAAGCGATATCAGAGAGAAGCAGACTATGCGTTTGAAGGATAATATCAGGATGTCAAACAGATTCAGCAGCAAAAACAGGTTAAAAAGATGAAGATAGAAGCTGCAGATCACGGTGTAAAAGTGAACCACCATCACCTCGGCGATTGAGACAGTGGACAATTAAATTAAGGAACAACACTGCTCCTGTAAAGCCGGGTAGGTTATTATTCACTGTTACAATCATTACAAAGCAAAAGCAGCATGTGTATACATTCAGTATACCGTCAGTAGCTAGCGTAGCATAGATTGCATGAAAGTGTACGGAGCAGCCGGACCCTGGTCGAAGCTGGCTGATGCTACGCTTTGATTGGCCAGTCTGCGTTCGAGGGGAGGGACTTAGCCAAAGTTCATTTAGGGGGATCTATTGGCAGAAATTGATTATAATATTAACAAGTATGTTTTCTTTAGTGTATAATCGCCTGAAAATAAGAATCATTGTGTTTTTGTTGCCTTAGATTGAGCCGTTTATATCTACATACAGAGCCGGCTGCCAAGTTTCTACTATTACTAGCCAACACACATCAAAGCATACAGTTTCTGATTAGCTGACCAATCCCTCCTCAGCCAGCAATCAGGAAGACAATGGATGGTTGTGGAGATTCTGTGGCTGTATCATTGATCCCTCCATCAGTAGAGGAGGTTTTACCCTGACAACACTGTATGTGTTAGCTCACAAGGCAATACAATATAATTGGTATTCTGAATCAGTGCTTGGACATCCCTAGAGACTGCCGCCAGAGCCAGTGATCTCTTAGCCTCTTAAGATTTCTCACAGCATTGTGAAATCATGTCTACTGTGTGCGAGCAGCTTTAGACTGTAGTATGAGATGACAGTCGGGGTCTGTGCATTGCAGGAGGAGCATTGTTTGCTTTTTCAACAATATCCAATGATATTCTTCCTCCAGAAAATCAATAGCTTTGTTTTTTTGGATTCACTTCCCAGATTGTTTTGGGTGTGAAAGTAATCAGCCTCAACAGAGTGGAGTCATACTGGAGGAGATACGTTAGAACTGACTATAGGAATAGATTGCTAACTCTTTCTTGAGGCCAAAATCAATCCAACCAAGAATAAATTGTGATCTTAATGTGACACCTTGTTATAGGAGAGACATTTGCATCAGGTGTCAAATTTAGGTCGCAGGTATACACCTTTATCTTATTGAATGAATGATCACGATTCCTTACTAAAAACCCACATTAATTGCAATGTAAAAGTCTAGTTTTCAGTCAGACTAGAAGCTCAATGAAGCTGAAGGCCACCTCTAGAGATCTGTGCCGGTTGTTGTTGTTTTCTTTGTGTTTATCCTTTGACAGCCAGTTTGTAACATAAAAGATGTGCCATATCTTGTCAAAGAGCAGTTAGGTCTCCAAGGGCGGCTCAGACTCTCTAAGGGGCAGGGGTGAAAATGAACAAATTGGCATCTCTTATGCATGTGCTAAACACGGGTCCTACGGGTGAGTACATACATGTTGAAATATAGACACACACGTATGCATTCCCCCCTACAGGGCCACAAAGACCCCTCCCCATTAAAGGCTGTACACACCTATGGTCCGCCCACACAGGCGTTTTCACTTATTGTGAACTGTGTGGGGTGTACAGACAGTGCTAGTCTGACCCTCCTATTAGTTTTGTTAGCATAGGAGAGGTAGGGTGAACAGGGTTCCCACTTTATGAGGGACTGCACAGCATTTTTATCTTTGTCCTACCCCTCCCATATTGAGACGATGTCGCACATTTTCATCGTCTCTACTTTTCAAAAGGCAAACCACTGCAGGGCAGACGCTTTTTTTTTAAATCTGACTTTTGTCCAATGGCTGTGAATAAAGCAGGGAAGGCTGTCATCACGACGCTGTTTGCTGTCAAACTGCGCACACGTGGGTCAAGTCCAGGTTGACATTTCACCGTCTTTGCTACGCTATGCCCAACAGAGAAAATTGCGAGTCACCGCAAAGTCACACTACTTATAAATATTTATAAGCCGGTGGCTGTTCTCAGAGTTTTTTGTGAAATTTGCCAGTTATTTTTCAATCTCACACGGGCAGAATACGACATGAAGCAACACAGTTCATGTGAGTCTCACTGGAAACGTGCGTCTCAAAAAGAGATGTGGCCATCTGTGGATGCATTGGGGCAAAGCGTAAGATGTTACAAGCTAAGGGGCAGAATAGAAATGTTTATTATTTAAGTTAGATAGACATTATTTCAAAATTGTCAGCCTTGGTAACGTGTCCCACATTGTCCCACACAAATATACCCTTTATCCCACACTTGGTTTGTTGGGATCTGGTAAGCCTAAGGAGAGGCCACATCTTTACTTTTCTCAATGGTTCATAAACTTTGGTGGCCTCACGTAATGGACCTTTTTCACAACAGACAGTAGGCTTGTTTGAGATGAACTGTGCAGCAGGGGGCCGGTGACAAAAAGATGCAGTCGAGTTGGACAGTTGCCAGCAGCCTTCAAAGAATTTACAGGAAGTCACAGAAGTAGTTGCACCTCGTCGTATTCTATCTTTTATTCTTTTTATGACTGCCTTGTAAAGCACATTGTAAGAAGCACTCATTTTGATAAGTGCTCTATAAATAACCTTTTATTTTTTATTATCAATCACACAAGGTGTATTTGTTAACAGATAAAATTTTCATTGCACAACATGAGACTAACAGCCTGCAATCTAGCATTTAATATTACAATTACACAGAAAGTTAGGATTTTTTCTGGTGTTTGTTTTCAAAACTGAGCTCAAAATCAGCTCTTTGATCAGCCGTTTCCCATCATGCCCTGGATCTTGCAGTCGGTGGAGAGCAACTGTGGTGGACTGACTCTAAAAACTGCAGCCGCCTCGATCTTGCGAGGTTATTGTTGCCCACGTGTGCATGATGTCAGAGCAAGTCGGACACAAATCTAACCGGCATGCATTGTGCGGCGATTGCGCAGGAGTGGCTCATCTCGAACAAGCCTATTTTGACTCGTCATAGTAGGAAAAGTACAGGTGGAAACTGATAACATTAAGTCACCCAGTAAGCTATTCCAGTGAGACAACATGCACAATACCAGGACCTCCCCTAAGTGGAAGTGGAATGCAGCCATCATTAATGTTATTGAATAAACTTGTGCTTTTGCTGCTGTGACATGTCACAGTGTCTGCTGTGAAAAGGGCATATTCCAGCACAGATCCACCCAACGTTAACCTGAGCAGAGGTCTAATCAGCCAGAAGAAGAAAGAACATCTGTGTGGGGATATTGGGCCTTTAAATGAGATACTACATTGGTGGTGTGCGTAGCTGTGGTAATTATACTCAAAAATATTCATCCTGATATTCAAAAGTAGTTGAAAGCAGAGATAATACATTGATAAGCTTAAAAACATTCATGTGACATTCCCTAAAGTTTAAATTAGTAAATTTCAAATATGGCTGCCGAGCTATCTGAGATGTCGCAGTAGATGAGACAGCTCAGTTAGCATAATGTTATGAGCGCTGCCTAGCAAAGTGAGTTTATTAGCCAAGTTTCATTTAGAAGTTGGACCAACTCATGGAGATAACAATAGCTGATCAAATCTGCCAGCAAAATGAGTTATTTCAGATGAAAATTTGAAACTTTACCCTCTTTGGTCAGATTAAATCAGTGGGCAACCTCCAGGGTCTGAAATGTGAAGCCAATGCTGAAGTGCCTTAAACTTGCATTCTTCCTAATAGCCAGCAGGGGGCGACTCCTCTGGTTGCAAAAAGAAGTCTGATTGTATAGAAGTCTATGAGAAAATGGCCCTACTTCTTACTGGATTTATTACCTCAGTAGACATTGTAAACATGAGTTTATAGTCTGAATTGCTAGTTTCTTCTTCAATACAGCATGATATTCATTTAGTAAATTATGGTCACATTTAGAGTCAAATAGACCATAAAGTAGGGTGTGTTTTAGGGCGTGGCTACCTTGTGATTGACAGGTCAATACCACAGGGTTGTACAGTCTGGATGTTGTCTGTGTTTTCGTCTTACAACTTTAACCCTTTCACAGTGTGTTCTCAGTTCATGGAAGTTAATATCAACATTTTGTAAACATGTCTTATCCAGCGTTCGGTTGTACTTAGCTACACCCACTCAACTTACTTCTGGTTGCAAAATGAACCAGATGGCTACAGACAAAATGCCAAACTCAAGACTTCAAAGCGGCAGTCCTCAAACCAATGGGTGACGTCACGGTGACTCAACCACTACAGTCTATGATTAAATTTAGCAAACAAGCACCATGTTGAACTTTTGAAACAACTGTTGTTGACCATAGGAAAAATGAAAACTGTAGGCATGACATTTGTTTGAAAGTAAGCTCTTGCTTGACTCTATGTATCTTCCACTTAATTCACAGTGTCTGATCAGTGTGTGAAGTAAATTTAAGTACTTGAATAAGCCTACTCATACTCAAAGACTCTCCTACAGTGTTGAGTAAAACCATACCTTACGGATGTATGTTTTGCAGGCGTTGTAATTCATGTCTGTACTTGGACCTACAGTATGTACAATCCCACTGTGTCCTGGCACCCACTCAGTAAACACTGTATCCTAGAGATGGAGGGGCAAGGTGGGCTGACAAGATACAATTCAGAGCCTGCAGAGCTCAGTACAGAATTGTGAAATGTTTCCCTTGTGAACATTGTGTTCTGCAAACTGCAGAAGATAAACAGGTATAGAAAAAGGGGAAGCAGTGGACCATAAGTTTCTCCTTCATTTATATTTTTTCATGCATTGTTACAAAAAAAACATCTCTTGATTTAAGAGATGGAAATGAAATGGAAATGAAATGAAATTGAACTCCAAAGGAACATTGCTCCAGCTTTTTTTTTTTATATCCCTGACATGTCTCTGCCAAAGCAAATGATTTGCTGTTTTAAATTGGTACTTGGTAATAAATATGCACAACTCTGAGCTCGTGTTTTCTTGTAAATATTTTTTTCATATTAGAATAGATGCCAGTTTTGGTTTCACACAAAAGTCCAAGGCTGGCCAGTGATTTATCTGACAGAGAGCTTAGAGCAGACACACAGTGGCCTATTTTATCTGCATGAAGGTAAGAGAACATCTTTTCTCACAGTGTCTGTGTCATTGTGCCTTGACACAGACACTGCCTTAAGCTAGCGTTTTCACACCCCAGAAAAACAGTCTCCAAAGTGGATGAACAGGTGGTTTTAGTAAGGACAGGAAAACAGTGATGGAAGACACTGTTGAGGGCTGTAGGTGAATTTGAAGCTCAGAGGGTGTAACAGCTGGGCTGTGACCAATAGGGCACCTCTGGGTCTGAAAAGTGAAGCCAATGTGGAAGTGCCTTAAACTTGTATTCTTTGTAATAGCCAGCAGGGGGCGACTCCTCTGGTTGCAAAAAGCCTTTGAGAAAATGAGCCTACTTCTCACTGGATTTATTACCTCAGGAAACATTGTAAACATGAGTTTATGGTCTCAATCACTAGTTTCAAGTCTTCTTGTATACATTATGATGTTCATTTAGTCAATTATGGTCCTATTTAGAGTAAAACAGACCATAAAGCAGGGTATGCTTTATGGCTTGGCTTCCTTGCGATTGTCTGGGAGTTGTCCGTAATTTTGTCTTACAAATTTAAACCTTTAACAGTGTGTTCATAAAAGACAATTGTAACACTTTGGTTGCCTAAAAACATGTTATTTAGTGTCCACCCTCTCGTGTCACTTCTGGTTGCAAAAATACAAGATGGCGACGGCCAAAATGCCAAACTCAAGGCTTCCACAAACACATGGGTGACGTCACAGTGACTGTGTCCACTTCTTATATACAATCTATGGCTGTGACTGGCCCACTCTTTACCAGATTTTACAGTTTTCCTAATGTTGCCATATTTTAGTGTCAATGTAGACCCAACAAGTTATAGCGAGTAAGATGCTCATTGCATTCACATCAAACAGTTTTCTAGACTTTGCCGGTTTGGTATGGAATTAGTCTCAGTCCGTTTGTCGGGAGGCTTTGTATTGCTTGCTCTGTGTGTTATTGTCTTTGAATTTAAGCTGTGCTCGTTTGGAATCTGTTCAGCTGAAGAGACTTGAATAACTATGACTATAACACATTTAATTTAGACTTGCAGCAAAAAGTTTCAATGAATTGTGGTTGTGAGGTGCTTTCATAGAGTATTGTATTGATTTACATGTCTGAATAACTACTATGTGTGACCTCATGTCAACCCGATACATGAGGTGTGTTCATAATAATAATAATAATAATAATACATTTTATTTGATGGCGCCTTTCAAGACACCCAAAGATACCTTACAAGATAAAATTAAACTCAAAAACAGATAAAAACAGTCAGACATGACAGAGACACATTCATGCAGACATATGTGATGGACTGATGGACACTACAGTGAATATGGCAGTTTGAACAAGTGAGTTTTGAGTTGGGATTTGAATCTAGTAACAGTGTGAGACTGCCGGATGTGAGGAGGGAGGGAGTTCCAGAGCCTGGAGTC
>CAKALG010042342.1:976-13012 GCA_916700815.1 Helicolenus hilgendorfi
AGCATATTGTTTTATGCTAAATGCAGTACCTGTGAGGGTTTCTGGACAATATCTGTCATTGTTTTGTGTTGTTAAGTGATTTCCAATAATAAATATATGCATACATTTGCATAAAGGAAGCATATTTTCCCACTCCCATGTTGATAAGAGTATTAAATACTCGACAAATCTCGAGTATCGAGCCATGCAGTTTATTTTGTTTTCCTTTGTGACAGTTCAGTACAGAGTTCAGTGTTGCTCTGGTTTGAAAACTGCATTTGAACTTGAGCGGAGTGGAGATGCTGGAGAAGCTGTTTGAATCCCAAACCGTCCGGCAACAGCAGCATCAGAAAACAACGCAAATATACTGCAGAGAGAGAGAAAATAAGACTTTTTACAACTTGAGTGATCTAACCAAGTCACACATGCCCTACATTTGAAGAAAATTACTCATCTTTCTATCCTTACGAGGACATCTGCTCTTCCCAACAAACACAGCAGGTGACTGACGTCTGCACACACAATCGCACGCACACACAGCGGCCTCAACCTGTTTAGCCCGTCATAATAAGCACATAATCACATCCACGCACGCTGAGACACAAAGGAGTTATATCAAGACGGATTATCCCTGTTACACCCACACACACAGATGAGTCTGCATGCGCGCAAAGACGCAATCTGAGTCCGAGCAGACGGAGTGCAACAACCTCAGCCTGTTGCCGCGAGATGACAAAGGAGAAGACAGGAGAAGACGTTGAAATGTATGTATGAATACGTAAAAATTGAATTATTCCTCTCAAAATACTAATAAATTGACTAGACCAAGGAGTCACAAAAGAGGGAAAAAAGACAGAAAGGAAGAAAAACACACACACACACACACACACACACACACACAGACACACACACAGACACACACTGTGAGCAGCTCTGGCTGAGGTCATCTTTATTAATAAACCCTCTGACAACAAACACACTCACATCAAGGCCCTCACCCTCCCTTCATCCTCACCCCACACTCCCTTCCTCCCTTAGCTCCTTGAGAAATGGCAATTGCCAGACAGTCACAGTAGGGGGGTAGGGGAGGTTGTCTGTAACCACACGCGCACACACACACACACACACACACACACACACACACACACACACACACACACACACACACACACACACACACACACACACACACAAACACACACACACACACACAAACACACACAGAGTGCAGGATGGCCTAGAGACAGCATGTCAGTGATCTGTCAGAGGGTAACAGTGCAGAACAGGTGTGTGTGTGTGTGTGTGTTTGGGGGGGAAGCAAAAGAGAGGAGGAAGGCCAGAGGAGACACACTCCTACAGACACACTAAGAAACATGCCCTGGCTCATTTGTTCCCACTGACAGGAGAGGAGAAGGATGGTTCTCTACAAGACATGCCTAAGGGAGGAAGACAGGTGTGTGTTGAGTGTGTGAGGAAGAGAAGCAGAGGAAGGGGAGCCCAAATCTGCATCAAAGCATATAGAGAGGCGTGTGTGTGTGTGTGTGTGTGTGTGTGTGTGTGTGTGTGTGTGTGTGTGTGTGTGTGTGTGTGTGCGTGTGTGTGCTGCTTGTACATCAGACCGGCACGTACTGTACGGGTACTTCGCAAATAGTGATGTCGCGATACCGGAAATCTAGTAGTTGATACCAATACCGGTGAATTTCCACGATTCTCGATACCAAATTCGATACCACGGTAAAAAAGATTAAAAAAAAAAACAATACATCCCATGTTATGTGTACATGTGTCTCCTCAGATTGCAAGCAGTAGTTTAACTTCACTGACATGGTGACATTTCACTGGGTATAGGCTACCAGAGGTGGGACCAAGTCATTGTTTTGCAAGTCACAAGTAAGTCTCAAGTCTGTGCACTCAAGTCCCAACTCAGGTCTCGAGTCCTAAACAAGCCACATGCGCTCTTCATCAAATGTAACGCCATTTTAACAGCAGAGTAACTGGATCCATCTGGTGCTCAGTAACGTAACGTTAGTTCTTCATGGGTTTTTTTCCTGAAACTTGATTGGATGCTGTTGGACTGGTTCAAACTAAGTGGATCTGGGGAGTTAAGTGTAAGATAATGAAATGCAAGTCCCAATGACATTCATCGTAAATACAGAGTCCAGGGCTCAATAAAAAAACAAAACACCACTTTTCAGAGATTTAACAATAAGCAACAAAAGATAGAAATTCAGTTTGTTCAGTTCAGTTTTTTCCCCCACGAGTGAATCCTCTTCTCGAACATAAAGGATCTCTGCATCTCAGAAGCGAGGAGGACAGAAGCAGCCGCATTTGGTGCTTAGCGGGTGTTAATTTCGGACCCCTGCAGGCATCGTACGGTACCTTCGGTACTGTAGAAAATGAGTACCGTCATGTTTTTAGAATTTTGGTATTAATTTGGTACCGAAGTATCGGTTCTCAGGACATCCATATTCGCAAAAAGTTAAGGCCACGCCCCCTTTTAGGAAAACCAAAGACTTCAATGCAATTTAACGCATGTTTGGATTGTAATTTTGACATGTTCGTATCCATTCATCTCTTGTTATACAAACGTTTGTTATATACACATGTCTAATAATTATTTTGCAATAACTATCTCTGAACCTGAGTATTCGGGGTACCTTAGTAAATGAAGGTTGATCGCCGCCATGTCCCTTCAGTCTTCCCCCGTCCGACACAGTGGCCGGATATTGCTGATCCAGACTTCTATACATATCTGATTGAATCACGTTAGGCTAAGTGTTGTCTGTGCTAATAGCCAACTGTTTGATCTATAGGCTGAGATTTAGTTTGAGACGACAGTCTGATGCTGCTTAAACGTTAATGTATGACTGTATTACTGCAGCAGCCTCACACTCAAACTAACATTAGCTTGCCATGCTAGTCACTGTCACCAGCATCATTTAACCATTTACCACACTGACGGTGAATATACACGTATTGTATGTGCATCAAATCTCAGTGTGAAAGCCTCGGTTAACCCGCCACACAACAGCTTTTCATCATCTTCTCTCCTGTGGCGCCGAGTTTCTTTCCCCCAAAAGGGAGCGCAGCCTCGGTGATGACGCCATGCTGGTCTGGTCTATGGCTTGGAGCATTAAAGACCCTCTATTATATCTTTTTTAGGACATGGCAGGGGAACAAATCGGAGATAAGCATTTTGGGGTTTAATTCATCGACTTACGCATGTGAACTTCTCAGTATTTGTGTGTGTGTGTGTGTGTGGTGTTTGCTCTGTGAGAGGGCGACTGTGTAGCTGTGCTCTGCAGGGCTCGTGATGGAACATTAGGCCCTCGTCTGGGATCACTGCAGCACAACAGCCATAAAGTGCCCTTGAGCAAGACACTCAGCATCAGGACAGGCGGATTTTCATTTGTTTGCAAGCAGGTGTTCAGACACAAAACAGCGCTCTGTTAAAATAAAACAGGTGGCTGTGTTTCTTTTTATGCTGCTACATGAATTAGTGGAAGGATGAAATATCCCCTTGAAAAAACACTGTTGATAATCCTATGAGACAGGATTTCTCAATTCTTACGCTATGGATATTGATTCCTCTTATTGATCCGATTCCCTTATCGATTGTTGGGTGTAAAAAGAGTACGTACAGGCAAGGCTCCAGAGTAACTGCCCACCGGCTGCTGACAGCTACAACGGTTCCTCATACATCATATGATATCTAACGAAAAGTAATTCCTCATTTTTCATGCCTTTTCCTACGAATGTCCAGCAACACGTGTCAATTTCCGCTCATTACATGCATACAGTCTTTTCAAAATAAACTTCACAGGAAACGTGGTTAGGTTAAGGAAGCAAAACTACTTGGTTAGGTTCCGGAAAAGATTGTGGTTTGAGTTAAATTAACTTCGCTTGAAATACTTGGTTAGGTTTAGGCAACAAAACTACTTAACTAGGTGTAGGAAAATATTGATTTGGTTAGGTTTAGGCAACAAAACAACTTGGCTAGGTTTTTGAAAAGATCGATTTGGTTAGGTTTAGGACACAAAACAACTTGGTTAGGTTTAAGAAAAGATTGTGGTTGGAGTTGAAATAACTACGCTTGAAATACTTGGTTAGATTTAGGCAACAAAACTACTGAGTTGAGTTTAGGAAAAGATTGTGGAAGTGGCGTTACTTAAGTATGAAAGTTACGTGACAAATAAGACAATGTTTGGGTTAAAATACAGAAGTGCGGAAGTGAAGTGACTCACGTGGTGCACAAACAGTGGTTTCCTGGGCGAAAGTCCTGTGTTTTTTGACCCAACCATCCACCCCAACTTCCTCCCTAAGTCCTCCGGTGTTTGTCGCTCTTTGTACTTGCTGATTCACGATTATGTGGATCACATACAAAGCTATGAACAGTTTAAGAGAACAGCTAACGTTACTAGCTCTCGTCCTGCCGATTTCAACACAGATGTATTGCTCAAAATGCAGCATTATCAGGGAAAAAATAGGGTGTGTCCCCTCAAGTTTATTAGCACTACGCTTTTGAGTGGGCACCGGGAACGGTAACCGATCCTCAATTCTCATACATATCTTACACAGTGCATTGCCGAATGATATTGCATCCGTCTTTTCCTTTTCCACTGCTTATTCAGGTCCACGCCATGGCGGTGGCAGGCAAAGCAAGGTAGCCCTTCATCCTAACTATGTCCTCCAGTTCTTTATGATGGTGTTCCCAGGCCATATGGGATATACAGTATAATCCCTTCAGTATGTTCTGGATTTGCCCTGTGGTCTCAACAGATGGACGTGCCCAGAACATCTCCAGAAGGAGGCGAGCATCCTAATCAGATGCCTGAATTACCTCAACTGTATGCTTTAAATCCAAAGCAGCCAGCGCTTCTACTTCAAGCACTTTCTGTTGGTCCGACGTCCCTGTGGAGTCTAAGTGATGAATATATTTAAGTGATACATTTTATCATCTGGCCATGTCTGCGAGGGTCCACATGGACCATCCATTTGCAGCCCAAAATGTGTGACTTGAATACAGCATGCCCATGTATCTAAAGCAGTATCTAAACAGAACCACGAGCATTTGCTTTGGACGACGTCTCTCCCTTACGGGTGATCCCAGACATGGAAGCAGCTATTGGCAGCTGAGTAAACTCATTTCAGCAGTTTATATTCTACAATCTTGTGCTTTCTGTCTCTACACAAACCTCATGAGAATCAGTCTGGAACATAAATCAACCTGTAGATTGAAGAGCGGTGCCATCAGGTTACCTCGACAGTCTGGTAGAGCCAGGTGCACCTTTTTTCGCCGGGCGAGCCTACATCTTTGTTCTTGCCAGAGCCCTCTGCATCTAGACCCCCCTGCTGTGCCAAAACAGTGTTCTCATTTAAATGAATGATGGGGGCTGTGTTTTCCCATGCAGTGCTTATACCTGAGTTGGATCGTCTTTAGTAAAACCATTAGCTAACATGATATTTTTTGCTTGGATGTTCTTGAAAAGGCCCCTTTCAAGCCACAGTGGCTGTCACTATCGCGCTAAACAAGATGCATCTTCTTCTAGTTATTCCAAACAGATTGCTGCCAAATACAAGACACAGTACATCCCATGACGCTGCTTGTTCCAGAGGATTCTTCACGGGAATGATTTACATAACGCCGAGTGTTTGCTACACCAAAGCTCAAGTAAAAACAAACAAATAAAAGCTTTATGATCTGAATATATGTTTAATCACTCGTGTTGTATCTTTCTGCAAAAGGGTGTGGCAGATTATCACCTTAATAAATCAATTCCTGTTGTATGCAACAAGTTATATATATTACATGATGTACATTCTGTGACGAGATAAATTATATACCACGCCACATCTTCAAGGGAGCCCGGGAGCCGAACATGTGACACGTTTCAACCTCGGCGGATCGTCTTGCTCAGTAAATGCAGAACAGCTGGTGAATTTCACCATTCGCTCTGGTTGGGCTGCATTTAACGTTTGGTTAAAAAGCAATTTCTTTTTCCACCTCGACGAAGCTGTTTTATGGTATTTGTGCTTCTTTTGGACGCCGCCGAGCGGAGAGATGGCAGAGACAGTGAGGGCACAAACGCAAATGTTGCCAGCTGGGTTTCAGCACAATTTGGACCTCGGAAGCCCTGGGACATCCCAAAACACTATTACTACAGTGTGAGGTCCATCTTCTGGTGCATCCCCCACGGGAAAAAAAGAACTGAAGTGTCCTCATGCTCATGAGGGAGACTATATTTAGTATTGTAGTATTGTATATAGATGTAAATTCAATAGAAGTGATGAGACGCCAGGTGTTTACATCCATCTCATCTGTTCCGCGGCTCACTACAGTAAATGGTAAACAACGTGCGTCCCAGACACCATGACCAAGCGTGGATTATATCACCTCGTCATGAGATCACAGCGGGCCAGCGGCCAACTGCTCGATGTGCTTTAAACTGTCAGTACCGGCAGGGAGACGAGATGAAACTCTCCACTCAAACCGGCTCACTTACATTTCATCCATTTCCAATGTGAGCCTAACTGGAATCAATGGCGTGGTAATGGACAGCCAGAAACCGTGTTAAAGTGTAATGCTACCTGTTAAATACAGTTGCCAGCCGTTCGATATGGGCAGAATGCTCGCCTCGTAATGTTGTGAGGATAAATTCCCTCTTTTAAGTAGGAGTGGGAAAGGACAATGGATAGGGGAGGCCAGATTTCGATTGTTTAAAGGGGACATATGATGCTCATTTACGGATTCGTACTTGTATTCTGTGTTTCTACTAGAACATGTTTACATGCTTTATTGTTCAAAAAAACACATTATTTTTCCTCATACTGTCTCTCTGACTATACCTGTATTCACTCTCTGTCTGAAACGCTCCATTTTAGCGCCTTTCTCTTTAAGAACCCTACCTGAAAAAGCTGCTCTGATTGGCTTGCGGGAAAAAATATGGTGCACCTTTGCAAAGGTAGTTCTCAAGCTGTGGGCGGTTTATTCTAATGCATTTATTCTCAAAGTGGGGTCCAGGGACCCCCAGGGGGTCCTTGGCACTCTGTCAAGGGGCCTGCGGAATAATTTGCTATAAATTATTAAACTGTACTGCATCCTTAAAAAGTGCACATCTACAGATGGGGACCATTTGCAGCAATAAAACAAACATATTGAGTCCGTTACTCTCACCCAGGTTAGCTTTGGGCCAATAAAACTCTGATATGATCGTGACACACAGCAATAAGTTCATTATTTTGAAGTTGAAGCACTTATTGACAATCAGCTTTAAACTGGTGAGGTTAAAGATCTGGTTTTATTAGGACTAAGCCAGTCTTGCTGTGTTCATTTTCTGAACGCTTTTAAGATTAATTACTTTAAAATGTAATTAAACATGCTATCAAGTTGAGTCCAAATGCAATTTGGAATAAAAACTCCCTCTGTTTCACGGTAAATAACTGTTATTAACAGTCAATAACATTGCAAATTTCCCGATTGTGGGACTAATAAAGGATTATCTCATCTTATCTTGTCTTAACACGATTCAAATTGAAATGTATTTATCACCTGTGAAACAAGTCTGAAGTATTTAGGTTGAAAAGTTTTAGAATACAAATAGTTCCAAGAGTACAAATAGTAGTAATCACATGCTTAATTGGTTTACCATTAAGAGGGAGTCTTTGGAATACTCCCTTGTAAGGGGGTCCCTGGCCCCCCAAAAAGTTTGAGAATCCCTGTTCTAAAGAGCCTGCATGTGACATAGGAAGGGGAGCCAAATCTGAAAGACTTGTTGAATCACATGTTTTCTGATCTCGGCAGCCCACAAAAAAGTGACTGGGTTGTCTTATTATACGGTTTGTGGGTTGACAGCTACTCCAGATGCCCAAATGTATGTGCACAAGCACTGAAAAGGATGTAGATTGTCTGCACTTTAGCTAGATATTCAGGATTGAGAAATCTGATAAATTGCATATGAACATCTTGGAGTCAGTGCTCGCTGCGCAGTTTATTCTTGTCAGGGTGGAAAACTCTCTGAAGCTGCTTTTACACTGTACACGTGACATCCAATAAAAAGCATACAAACGCAATTCTTTAAGGTGGCTTAGCAGCTCTTTAAGACAAGTTTCACTGCAGGCTTTTACAGGCCAACAGAGAAAAAATCATTACTTCACCTACATCACAATCACAGATGGAGACTCAATAAACTCCGCTTGATATTATTCTAACCAAAACATAAAGATCAGCTTTTTAGAACCCGTAATTTATTCATACAAGCTGTCATCACATGCAGCTTTTGCGCTGAGAAGCTTTTTCAACTTTCCATCAACTGTCACTAATTGCGGGACCATTTTGAATAACACCAGCATAAACAAACCTGCCTCCGAATAAATGCGAAGCTCACGGGTAGCTGACACATGCTGTCAGCCCTCGAATCAAAAGCTCAGCAGTCAATTTGAGACGGAAAAAATGTCTTCAGTCTGGGTAAATTGAAGCCACATCTGCCCATAACCGAACCCAGTGGTGGGCCGACTGTTTAGACAGACTGGCAGCATGCAAACACGTATTGGTGTGTTCAAAAAGGATGTGTCAGATTCAAAGACACAGCCTAACATACTGAGACAGTCAAATGACATGTTCCAAAATAAAAAAAAGCAGTAATTGCGATTAATCGCACGATTGTCCATAGTTAATCCCGATTAATTGCAAATGAATCGCACATTTTTTTTAGCAAAATGTACTTTAAAGGGAGGTTTGTCATGAATTTAATACTCTTATCAACATGGGAGTGGGCAAATATGCTTGCTCTATGCAAATGTATGTATATATTTATTATTGGAAATCAATTAACAACACAAAACAATGACAAATATTGTCCAGAAACCCTCACAGGTACTGCATTTAGCATAAAACAATATGCTCAAATTATAACATGTCAAACTGCAGCCCAACAGGCAACAACAGCTGTCAGTGTGTCAGTGTGCTGACTTGACTATGACTTGCCCCAAACTGCATGTGATTATCATAAAGTGGGCATGTCTGTAAAGGGGAGACTCGTGGGTACCCATAGAACCCATTTACATTCACATATCTAAAGGTCAGAGGTCAAGGGACCCCTTTGTAAATGGCCATGACAGTTTTTCCTCACCAAAATTTAGCTTAGATTTGTATATAATATATAAACGTATATAATACAATTTCCACTTTATATTTATATTTTGATTTAAAATGTGGGTTTCTGTGAAGTTTGTCTTAGTTTACCATCATTTGAAAGCACAATAACCAATTTCTATTATGATGTGTCATGTGCCACAGTAAGTGGAACAACCCCGGCTCTTACACAGCTAAACTATACTCATAGAATCGTGGGTTGTAATCCATAAACGACACTCCATTGTGCTCCCTTTACTTGTGAACCCAAGCCTTGTCATAGTAGGACGATGGATATCACCATGTGTGATATGTATGTGTGACAACGATGAGTCAGAGGTCAAGGGAACCCTTTGAAAATCAACGTTATTTAGCCTTATTAAGCATTATTTAGCCTCATTCGAGACAAGCTAGTGTGACATGGTTGGTACCAATGGATTCCTTATGTTTTCTAGTTAATATATGATGCCAGTATCTTCACTCTAGCTGTAAAACTGAGACTGCTACAACCAAAAAAATCGCAAGATTAAAGCACTGAAAACATTAATGAAGTTCAAATGAATTTACATCAACACGTTATTATGGCGTTAACTGCACAACTCCACCAAAGCTCCAGAAAGTGAAAAGAGTGAAAGAGCCCCTGGCCCTTTAAGTCAAGGTTAGAGGAAAGAACTAGGCCATTGTGATGCTGCAATGGAAAAACAAAAGCGGCAGGGTGTCTGGGTGGCAAACAGGGAGGGGGGGGAAAATGACAGCGGTGCAAAGAAATCAAATAAAGTCTGACAATAAATGGAGTGCAGAGGAGGCCTGTGGTCAACGAGCGCAAGTCAGAGAGAGCTGCTGGCGACAACGATCACACCCTCTGCCTCTGTCGGTTTTTATCTGCAGCGTTTGCCGCTTTCCTATTCTTGTCTGCATCACTCTATCTCACTTTTTTCTGATTCTCTTTCATCATCTCAGACACTTCTCCCATTCGCTCTATATGAGTTTCCTCCATTCTTTCATTTATTTCAGCCTCCATTTTCTTTCTTTCTCTCAGCTCTGTCTGGCACTTCCTGACTTTCTCTCTCTTTTCTGTGACTGTTGGACTGTCTCTCTGCCTCCTTGTGTTTCTCCCCTTTCCAGCCTATTTAGCTGCCTGACACTGTATCTCTGTCTCTATTCAGTCCCCTTCTCTTTGAAGGAATAATGCGACACTTTGGGGAAATACACTCTTTAGTTCTTCTTCCAAAGACTCGGGTGAAAAGACGACACCATCGCCATCATGTCTGAACACTGGATATGAAGAGACAAGTTAGCTGTTCACAAAGACTTGAAGCAGCTAGCCTGACTCTGTCTTAAAGTAACAATGTTATTTACTCCATACAAGAAACACATGTCAACACACCAATTTGTGGATTTACGGAGGATTATGTGTGGGACTATTTCTTGTCCAGAGGCAGTGATTTCCTGTACAATAAGGAAGTATTTCCCCAACGTTTCAAACTATTGCTTTAAAGGAATAGTTCAATAGTTCGCTTATTTGCTCCCCGTGAAGCAAAGAGTGAAACGAGAAGTTTGAAAAGACTGTTAAGTGCCGGGCTCGAGCTGGGATGTGTTTAGCCTAGCTTAGCATAAAGGCTGAAAGCAGAGTAAAACAGTTTATCTGGCTCTGTCCGAAGTGAAAAAATAAACCTAACATAGAATTAACACATTGTATCTTGTTTGTTTTAATCCCCATTAACAGAACATCCACCACGTACTGGATCTGGATCTAGCGTGGGTTGCCAGATATGGTTGGTGAACACAGATTTTGGTTACCTGCCTGGCAACGCAAATGTGACAAGACTTTGGGATGTTGGATACTAGGGGTGGGAAAAAAGATCAATTCACCTATGTATCACACTTTTTTAAACGATTTTGAAATAGATTTTTGCTTCATTTGGGTCTTTGCTAAGGTAGAAGGAAGTTACCGTTTTTATTGTTGAAGTCTGAGTAACGTGACGTCATATCCGTTCCGTATCTGTCAACCGCAACAAACCGCAGCGAGCCGAAACGAGAAAGCAGAAAACGGCGCAGGGTCTGCACCAGGCTGTTGTTAACCAAGAAATTGTTCCAGTACACAATCCCCTGAAGAAACCTAAACATTTTTTTTTACTCTACCCAAACTAGCAGTTTCCCCCTGCCTTCAGTCTTTACGCTAACACTCCAGCTCGGTACTCAACGCGCAAACACGAGAATGATGTTAGTGTTCTCGTGTCACTCTCGGAGAGAAAGACATTTTTTTTAAACCAAAATGTTGAACTATTCCTTTAACCTTTTTCCGGTTTCTTTCTCTCTGTCTTTTTCTCCCTCCAGTCTGAATAGTGTCTAACTGTGCGGTCCTTCCATTTAAATGAATGACGAGGAACTGACCGATCCCACGTTCCACCTGCGCTGGAACCAATACATCGATAGACCCACTCCAACTGCTGCCACTGCACCAGGGAGCACGCACACACACACACACACACACACACACACACACACACACACAGACAGAGATACACAGTGATGTCTTCATAGTTTGGCAACAACACCCTGGTGACCTTTCTCAGCTGTTCGAGAGTTAGTGCGTGCGTATGTGCGTGCGTAAGCTATCATACTGAGTGCTGTAGGTGAGAAGAGACACTCAACTACAAACATGATGTTTTCATACTAATTAAAACCCGCCTGTGTGTGTGTTTGTGTGTGTTTAATAGTTTAATAATGTGTGTGTGCGTGTGGGTGGTGTGACGCAGCATGTATGACAGAACAAGAATATGTGAGAATGCAGTGTGTATGAATGTGTTGGAATGCTACAGCGCATGTGTTTGTTGATTTTGCAAAGCTCGCCCCCACACACACACACACAAAACACAGACGCACAAACACACACACACACACTCCCTCTCTTTCCCCAAAACCCC
>CAKALG010042347.1:0-10600 GCA_916700815.1 Helicolenus hilgendorfi
GGTATTTCAAAGTTGCAATGAACATACACAGGTTTTTAGTTTTGAATGATGTGTGTAATGTATCAATCTAATTTGGATGCCAATCTAACACCTAATGTACACCAAAACACACAACTATGTTTAAGCCTTGATAACATAAGCAACATAAAACACAACTCAACCAGTAGAGCATCAAACAATCCAAGCTAACCCCGTTTAGCAAGTCAAGACAAAGTAAACAACACAACTTTAACCGTAGCAAGTATTCAGCTTTGCTATTGTAATTCATAACAATTACATTTTAACTGTCAGCCTATCCCAGGGGAAGGGCTCTCTTACCTTACCTTAAGGACACCAAGCAGACACCCTCAGAGATGAGCAAGACAGGACTTTGGTTGGAATGTACAGGATACAATCCAGTTTTATTGGTTTTTAAAGATAATATGAAGATTACAGGTTACACGAATATAATGATACACAAAGGAACCAAAACACCCAGTAAGATCTCAAAAGATCCCCAAAAGCTTCAAAATGCCCAAAAGAAAAAGTCAAAAATCCCCTCAGAGTCAAAAAAAGCCCCCTATAATCTGTTGTCTCCCCTTATTTATACTTTTTTACTCCGGATCCATGTATGATTAACAACCTAAACATCAACAAACTATTAGATACATAAGACCTTTAGCAAAGGAAACTTTCTTACATATGTTTTACCAACCGGTGAATATAAAAGCACACAGGATTACATATTGAAGATGAAAGAAAATCAATTACTTCTTATCACTATTAAATGAGCACAAAGACATATGGGATTATATATGTGGAATAAAATCATATCTGAGACTAAATCACTCTAAGCTCAATGAAAGGAAAGAAATCATACCGATTTACTGCAGTTTCACAACAATGTTTCCAAGTTTTTCTGTAATTTTCAATTGGTTAGTCAATTAAAGTCAATGAATTAAGTAATGGGTTAAACTCTGAATTAGGGTAGGTTTCAGGGGTGTATGTCTCTGACATTATAGGTGATACCTCAACAATACATTTGTTTCCTGGTAAACAATTTGTTGAAAAACTGAAGAAATCGTTAAATGCTAAATTAAAGCAAAAATAAAACTTTTTTTTTTTAGGTTTTCGTTACGGGTATCCAACATTCAATATGTCAGGTACTGTAACTCATGGAGCCTCTTCCATTATTCTTTCAGGGACAGGGCCTACAGAGGTTCATAGGGATCCACCACAGACCGGACTTCTCCCACGCTGACGCCTTTGTAGGTCCCGGTGATGGACGTCCACTTGATGTCCCCGTTCTTGTAGGTGCGTTTGAGGCGTGCGGTGTAAGAGATGTCTGCCCCGTACTTATATGCCACCAAACTGACATTGCAGTAGTGCTTTGGTGGGACTTTGCACTCAACAGCAACAGAGTGGGTGGTTGACTTTTTATGAGTGGTCCCCTCGGACAACTGGAGGGTTGTCTCCACGCTAAACCCAACAGTTGCAGAGGCAATTTCTGGGATCCCGGCAGTGATGCTAGTCGTGACGCCCGCTGTCATGGAAGAGCTGGTGTCCCACCTTTGCTCTACTTCGATTGTGTTTGAGAGGGTGGCAGTCTGTGTCACTTCATGGTTGCTATTGTTGGTGATGGCAGATTTGGTCAAGGTCTCTGGAGGATACTCAATAATTTTAAGAGCATCAGTTTGATACTTGACATCAGCAATGTGCTCGCTGATTACATCTGAGTTAAAGGTCAGAACCTGGTATTCCTTGTATTTATACTCTTTACCTCCCCAGGCATGGTAGAAGTTCTTATATTTAACATGCACCTTCCCAAGACCATACTCGTTCTTCCCAACATACATGTCATCGGGGGATGTGTAGACTGCATTTGCAGGCACTGAACCCCAGGAGCCATTCTTCCACTTCAAAGACTCAAGGTCGTCTTTGTTCACCAGGATCTCAAATGTGGAAGTACGAATCTCTTTGCCTGCATAGGAGTAGTGGCAGTAAGAATCCAGTTGAGGGCAGTAGAAGCCGGGCTCGTTCCCATATTTGGCAACGTAGTCGGTGCGTTTTTCGTATCCGTTGTAGATTGAAACCGCTCCGTCGGGAATAGAGCCGTTAAAGGTCTCCCATTTCAGGTTGGTTTGTTCAAGGGTCACTTTGAGAAAGCACAAATAGGAACAATGTGAAGTATAAACCAAATGACATCAGAAATCAGTCGATGTATTCCCAAAACTTTTTTAAAATAGACGAGCTTGGAATGAATGCTTTATAGGGCAAAACAAAAACTGGCCAATGGAGAGCGAAAAGAAAAACATTTACCTCAAAATTATATTTAAATCACTTATCAAATTGTCATGAATTTTAGAAGAAGCCAAACTGACCAAATACTAAACCCCTCGCCCAAACAGTGATAATCCAATCATAGCTTAGCAACCGTAACTAAGCATGGAGGCCTGTCAAGCTCTGGATTTCTACATATGTTGAAGCGCTGTGCATACACTGTAAAACTAAATTTAAAGAGTTTGGAAAAAGTGTTAGGAATGGACTCAACTGTGTGTTCAACTGCTCTAACATAAGCTGCAATGT
This sequence comes from Helicolenus hilgendorfi, assembly GCA_916700815.1. Taxonomy (NCBI): domain Eukaryota; kingdom Metazoa; phylum Chordata; class Actinopteri; order Perciformes; family Sebastidae; genus Helicolenus; species Helicolenus hilgendorfi. Next base: position 2,566 of record CAKALG010042347.1, read on the forward strand.
TTAGCATTAGGGGTGTAAGGGTGATACGTTTTTACAACGATGCGTTATTATAATTTTCCATGATTCCAATACGATTCGAGGACGATATTTGGCTCATATAGAGCGATACGATATGATACGATTCAATTCAATGACTTGAAATCGACAGAATACCTTTTTTGCCAAAAATTCTATCAGTGTGAAATAAATAGCTGATAACGGACAATGCAGGTCAGGATTCCTCAAAGTTTTTCTTCTAAGGGAATCAGGGATAAATTAATTATGGATATAAAAAACTGAACAAAACGATTAATGGCAAATACATACAACTCATACAAAAGAACAAAAAATGTAATCAAATTCAAATTAAATGATTTTCTCATTTTCAAAGCAAAAGGTAGAGCAATAATATTTAACAAAAAATAAAATGCAACCAACTTCTCTTCAGGTCGAATGAACAGTGGTTTAACCTAGCCATCGTGGGCACACACGTTCATGCGCTCGCACAACGGCTAACATGGTCCACCTGTAGCGCATTTGAGCATAGGGTGTGATCAGAAAGAAGGCATTATTATAGGGGGGTGCAGTAGCAGCTGTGACAATTATGACTTACTGTATCACATTCATTACTTTCTCCCCCTTTAATCACAGGGCTATACCCCTCATTACACACTGACAGTTTGGGAGTCCCGTAGAGAGTTTCTCTCAGAGGAAACGTATTGTTGTCTGGGACTACATACATTATTTTTCAACTTTAGTTTTGAACCCAAACCATTTTGATCACATCATGTTGCTTGGCTTAGTCGCTATTATAATTAAATAGTGGAGCTCAGACATTTTGTCCAGTTTGGAGACACCGGCTGAAAGACAAACATGAACGGACGGTCCTGAGGGAGTTATGAGAGGAGCAAAATGCCGTTGTATTTTATCTGGCTCTTGCATATTCTGCAAACAGCGGGCGATTTAGGACTCCCTTTAAGCAAAAGTCAAAATGTTTCCACACACTCGACCTTAAACCCGGCTTGAAAATCTCTCACTTGTCTGGGTCTTCCTCTCTATCAGCCTGCCGCTACACAGGGAGAGTGAACCGGAGTAACATTTAACATTTCTTAACTATCAAAAGTGCGAAAAAAATACATTCATATTACGTTTGACGTGCTTATATACGAGGTGCAAATTCTTAGTATCGATACAATCAATAATTTACTTTGCAGATCGATTATAGGTCGATATACGTCTCAGTTAAGGACAACTTGCTGAGTACCTGTCGATGTAGTTGGATCGTAGGAATATAAATCGATACATCGATATAGTAGATGAATCGTTACACCCCTAGTTAGCATGTCAAGCTAACTAGTAACAGTGTTACTTAGGAGCATATCATTTAGCTAACTATTAGCTTGTGGAGCTACAGGAAACATAAAAAGAAGAGATCCCATTCACGACCATATCCACGGTGTAGTATTTTCTCTACTGTGTTGGATATTAAAAAGTATAAGAGGTAAAAGTTGAATGTAAGCACTAAAGTCCTTAAAGAGCTGAATATTTTGATAGTTGAACAGTTTCTGTAGATGAAAGTATGCAGAAGTAGTTAGAGTCCAAAAAACGTACGGAAGAAATAGAAGAAGAAGCAGAATAATAAAGATTTGGATAGCATACTGTAAATGCTGTATTACAATATTCACACAATAAGTCTTGTTAAACTTCATCAAAATAATATCAAGTATTTTTTTAATGCTTGTGTTTTACTTTTCAGTGAAACTTTTTCAATTCCAATCTTTATTTTTTCAGTTCAAGTTCTGTTTTCAATGCCAACATTTACCGTCACCCTTTTAGTTCCATAGGATTCATTTTTTCCCTCTGTTTTCATAATTTCTTTGCTCCCTACATTTTTTGTAAAAAGCAATTTTTATTCATCCCATTTTAAGTGACGTATAAATGAGGACACATGGAGAGAAACAGCAGCATGGAAATATCATGCTGTAACGGCAGTTTCACTTTACCTGGTCTAGCCATCGTCAGCAACACTCAGCTTCAGCTGCAGATGAAACACACAACAGAAGCACTGTTATTTAAAATGTCAGATCATCAAATGTTGAGCTACTCAGACAGCTAAAAGGCAGAGTTTGCTTTAAAGAACATGAGCACAGAAAAAAAAGACTTTGATCATGTGAAAGGCGAGCATCTTTAGATTGTCTGCTCATGGAAAATTGTTTTTTGCAGTTAGGAAGTTCGTAAATACAGAATCTGATATGAGACAGTTAATCTGTAATTCTAATTTCAAGCAGTGTTTAAATTATTGCTTTTTAATTATGTGGATGGTAGTAAATTGCTTTTATAAATTAACTTTCTCCTAATAACGTAGAACTACTAAACTACTATTTTTAAGTTTTTAAGTGGTTGAAATTTTGGAGAAGCATTCAACATCAGATTTAAAATACAGTCCAATATTGTGTGAATAAACAGTACTAATACAGCAGGTAGGATGGAGACATAGAGATAGATAAAGTAAACATTTTAATTTAAAGTTTTTGGGAGAAAATCTGTTATGACTTCTGATGAAGACCCAAACACGGACAAAAGCAGACATGATCAGTTCAGTTAATGTATGGGTACACTTACAGTCACAAGGGTCAGAAGTCCAGGGATCAGGCTGGTAGGTAACTGTTGACAGGGCTCCACGAAACAAGTAATATAGAAAGCAAAGGTATAAGGCACACAGCTCTGACAAACTGACTAACTGGGGTTACGAGGCTGGTATAAATACTGCAGAGGCTGAATAAGGAACTGAGGGCAAGGCCAGTTGAGGGGAGGGGATAATTACTTTATCTTAAATCATGTTTCTCCAGTTGGCATTCATGTTTCTCACTCGTGATCTCAATGTTGGAAAAACAGGTACAGTTTAGATTAGATTAGATTAGATTGACATTATTTTCCGAATCAGTGGAAATTTATCTTTGGCTTCTTCCAAGTACAGCAAAGGTGTAATAAACATAACACAACACACAATTGAAAACATATAAATATACAGTTTACAATAGTGCAAATATAGGTAGGTATGCAGGTATAGCAGCAAATAAATTCTATAAATGATACGAGAGAAAAACTGATAAAACAGCAAGTGTTCCCTGATGCAGTTATTATACCTACAATTCTACAATTCTACAATTTCATTTAGCAGATGCTTTTGTCCAAACGACGTATATCTGAGTGTTCGTACAACACAACAAGTCCGATTGGACACAGGTGCCGACAGGCAATGCATAGAGGCAATGCACAGGGTGGATAGAAGCAGATTATTATGATGTTTTTGTCATCATCATCCTAAACAACATCAACCACATCCTCAATAGCATCAGTGTCATGAGGTGTGAAGGTGTTCATGAAAGAGCTGGGTCTTTAACTTGTTCTTAAAGATGTAAAGAAAGTGTCAAACCACGAGAAAGCCAAGCAGCTGAAAAGCAACCATTCCTCTGCAGTCATCCAGTATTACAGCCTGGTCTCCTGAAAATTACATTCCCATAAAAATAAAACTATATTATATATATTATATATTTTCTTCGGGATTATGTTTGTTTTTGTATAATACATTTAATGATAGTCCACAGATGTCAACCTTCAAATATTTTCATTCATATCTATCTTTTGTTGTCTAAACATAACCAAGTAGTTTTGTTGCGCTTTTGTTTTTTGTTTCAATTTACAATGTTAATTATGTGTTACTGTGACCATAATCAATATAATAGTAAAATAAAATAAGTTTCCCTTGACACGTAATTGAGAATGTATTGTGGCATTATTGCATGGAGCAGTTTGTGTCCTGTGTGAAACTAAAAGTCAACGTTCACTTACGTAGTTAAAAGGTATATGCAAGAAATTCCTCAAAAAACAATGCCTCAATCCTCACTTATGACTTTTTGTCATATGGATTGTCTAAATTGTATTTTCATTATGTTGTCACTCTGTACACACAACATCTATGGCACGTCTGTCCATCCTGTAAGGGGGATCCCTCCTCTGTTGCTCCTTATCCGATGAGAGGGTCGTACTGTAAAGGACAGAGGATGTCATATCCTGTACAGATTGTAAAGCCACCTGAGGCAAATTTGTGATTTTGGGCTGTAAAAATGGAATTGACTTGACTTCACCCACTAGAAGTGTGTGGTGGTGTCTGTTTCTGCAGAGACCCTACTGCCCTCTGCCTGTATTTTCTCTTTTCTTCTTATTTTGCTGTGTTCGGAACATTTCTGGGCATCAGCAAAGAGCGTTTGTGCTCCACGTGGGGGTGTAACCCCCAAACAATAACAGCAACATGAAGTAATTAAAGTGTGGGGTCAGTAGTGTTCTTGGTGTTGATTTGAGATTATGTGTATTCCTGAGTTTATCCTGTTTATTCAACAGAAATGTTTAACTACAGTGTTTACAGAGAAGGATGTCCCAACTATGTTCTCTTTTCATTTTGTTCTTGCCCTTGATCCAACAGGGCAAAAAAACATGAATCGTAAATGATAAAATCCAAAGATAAAAAGGGCGTCTGTGATGCCAAACAAAACAGAACAACAGCATATTAAGCATATTTTTTTCCTCCATATAATAATAAACCAAAGGGCTGATTAATCTATGACAGATAACAGTAAATACAGTTTTATTCTTTTATTGGACCAATAACAAGCCAACCTGTTTTTTTTGCTGCGTTTGCAATTGTCCTGTCAAATTGAAACTGTTTCCACCAGCTTCAAGTCCATGAAAACACACAGTCATGTAAAGATGTAAATAGCATTAAATATAAGAAGGACAAGTGTTACGACCTGGCTCAGGTGGCCATAACAAAAAGGGAGCAAATTAAAGGACTGACTGACTTATTGATTTCTACTTCTACCCCAATCTTTAATGGTCAAAGTCAAAGCCCAGACAAAGTGAGAGTGCATATTTGTTTTTGATTCAGCAGTAAGGCAGTTATATAACCCTGGAAACGTTGGACTGGTTTTTAAATCTGATGGTGAGTATTTCTCATTCATTTCAACCACTTATGACTAATTTGAAAATGTGTATTTTAAGTAGTAGAAAGTGAACTTACTTATGGAATAAATGAACTGCCACTCACCTAATTAAAATCAATCATTTCAAAACTACTTGAATACATTTCAATAAATAAACAAGTATACCTACATGTGCACTTTTGATAATGAATATATACTTTAAAACAATGTACTATTTTGGCTGCCATAAGTAACAATTATGAAAATTGTGTGTATATATACATAACACATTAAATCCACTAAGTATATGTCACATGGTTTCAATTTAAAGCAACTTTAGTTTACCCCTGAATATAGAGAAAGTAGACTTTATAATTTGTATTCTATTATACTGCAGTTCAACACTTTTAGTTGGGAAACAGCATGTTCTTGACTTTTAATAGTAGAAAGTTAACTTAATGAAGAAATGTACTGCCACTCACCTAATTAAAAGCAATCATTTCAACACTAACTTGAAATTCATGAACAGACAATTCAATGATCACAGACGTGTTTTTCTGTGCTCATGTTCTTTAACATGTTTGAGACTTTGAGCTGCGTCAGTAGTTTAACATTTGATGTTCTAATATTTTCACCAAGGCTGGATTTTAAGGTTGGTTTAATGCTACAAACTGGTGGATAAGTAACAGAGATTTTGTTCTGTGTTTCTTCATCAGATGAAGCTGTCAGTGTTGCTGCTGTTGACCCTGCCGGCTCTGTCCTCAGCCGTTCTAAACAGCGGTGAGAACAACACTGAACCAGACAAACTGAAACTGCCATTACTGTCTGACTTTCCATGCTGCTATTTCTTTTGCAAGTGTCCTCATTTATGCGTCACCTAAAATGGAAATCAGTATAGAAATTCCTTTTACACAAAATGTAGAGAGCAAAAAAAAAAGAAATTAAATTAGAGGGGGAAAGAGCAATTCAAATTAATATTGTGAGAAAACACATAAATATAATTTTAAGTTTGGACAAACTGTCATTGATTTATGGACAAATTTGCACCAGGCCTATGCACGTTTTAAACTGGTGGCACCCTCTATTGAGTGATTTCAAAATAGTATTACACACGTGGTTCAGCATTGTTATGTTTGACCATTTGATCGGAGTTTGTGAGTGATTGTTAGCTGCTCAGAGACGGCAGCTGGACGGCAGACTCAGATTAGCTCCGATGGTTGTTTTCCTCCGGTCTGTGAAAATTTACAGATGCCGTTAGGAGCACCGCAGGATACAGATTAGATCAGATTACCTGTGTCATTCACTACTTCAAAATAACTGTTTTTAATCATATTTGCACCATTAAAACACACTGCAGCTTTAAGCCAAACCATGTTTTTTTTTTTTTTACTAAACCTAATCAAGTAGTTTCGTTGCCTAAACGAAGTAGTGTGGTTGCATTTTTTGTTTTCTTTTATTTCAATTTAAAACTTTAACCATGCGTTTAAAACTGCTCCTAAATATACTTTATCAGAATCAGAAGTGTTGTGACCTGGTTCTGGTGGAGATAACAAAAAAGGGAGATTCAACATGAACTAAGCTTTATTTAACAATTTAGACCAAATTGAACCAAATTAAAGAGGAAACTGAAGTAATTAAAGTTGGGGGTGTGGATATCAGTAAAGTCAGTAGTGTGTGGTGTTGAAAAAGGTGCATAGAAGCAAAACAAGAAACAACCAAACGGGAGAGGAATGAAGCTGCAGCAGCAGCAGAATGGAGGCTCAGCCAGAGAGAAAGCTGCCAGCTGCAACCAGACTTAAATAAGCAGACACCCTCAGGTGTTCACGGTTACTCTGACGATCACTGACAGAGAGAACAAACAGGTGTACAAGTACAAAATTACATCGTTTAAAAATTTAAAAACATTTAATTTAAAATCAGATATTTTTCAATTTAACACATTATTGGATATCTGAATACATAAAAAAATATATACTTACTAAATCAATATACAGTTCAATAAATAAACAAGTATACCTACATGTGCACTTTTGATAATGAATATATACTTTAAAACAATGTACTATTTTGGCTGCCATAAGTAACAAATACGAAAAGTGTCTATATATATACATAAAACCTTTAATCCGCTATGTTACATGGTTCCAATTTAAAGCAACTTTAGTTTACCCCTGAATATAGAGAAAGTAGACTTTATAATCTGTATAATATTATACTGCAGTTTAACACTTTTAGTTGGGAAACAGCATGTTCTTGTTGTTGATTTGAGATTATGTGTATTCCTGAGTTTATCCTGTTTATTCAACAGAAATGTTTAACTACAGTGTTTACAGAGAAGGATGTCCCACTATGTTCTCCTTTCATTTTGTTCTTGCCCTTGGTCCAACAGGGCATAAAAACATACATCGTAAATGATCAAATCCAAAGATAAAAAGGGCGTCTGTGATGCCAAACAAAACAGAACAATAGCATATAAAGCGGATCTCTTCCTTCATATAATAATAAACCTAAGGGCTGATTAACCTATGACAGAATACATTGAATACAGTTTTATTCTTTTACTGGACTAATAACAAGCCAACCTGTTTTTTTGCTGAGTTTGCAATTGTCCTGTCAAAATGAAACTGTTTCCACCAGCTTGAAGTCCATGAAAACACACAGTCATGTAAAGATGTAAATAGCATTATTCACTACAATATACGATATTAAGCGATATTATGTCCTAAAAGTAGTAAAATGAACTAACATCTGAATCCAGAGTTGTTTTCCTCGCCATCCATGGTCTGTGGTCTAGTGGACCCTCTTCTACATCCATGGTCTGTGGTCTAGTGGACCCTCTTCTACATCCATGGTCTGTGGTCTAGTGGACCTTCTTCTACACCCATGGTCTGTGGTCTATTGGACCCTCTTCTACATCCATGGTCTGTGGTCTACTGGAACTTCCTCTACATCCATGGTCTGTGGTCTACTGGAACTTCCTCTACATCCATGGTCTGTGGTCTATTGGACCCTCTTCTACATCCATGGTCTGTGGTCTACTGGACCCTCTTCTACATCCATGGTCTGTGGTCTACTGG
>CAKALG010042350.1:0-13684 GCA_916700815.1 Helicolenus hilgendorfi
ACCGGCTGTGACCGCTCCTTCTTCCTCACGGCGATTACCTCGTTAACGTTATGGTTCTCTTATAGCGTTGGGTTTAAATCTGAAATATTTCCAAATAGGAGCTTTTGCTTTTCGCTTCGACATCAAATCCTCCGCCTTCTCTCGGTCTGTCAACTCTCTCTCATCACGTGTGTGTGAAATATGACACCTGCTACTCTGTGCTGAGACTACGTAGTGAGCAGATGCTTTCACTTTCAGATTGTAGCGTCGGTCGTCCAACTATGTATTGATAACACATCGATGATACGCGAAAAAGAACTAAATGGGTTTTATTTCTGTAAAAAAAAGCTAAACAACAGTGCGTAATTTAAGCGGTGTATGACTGACCACCGTGTAACACCGACTACCACGGCAAACCTAGTACCCACGAGTCTCCCGTTTACAGACATGCCCACTTTATGATAATCACATGCAGTTTGGGGCAAGTCATAGTCAAGTCAGCACACTGACACACTGACAGCTGCTGTTGCCTGTTGGGCTGCAGTTTGCCAGGAACGCGAGTCGTCCCCTGCTGGCTGTTAGAAAGAATGCAAGTTTAAGGCACTTCAGCACTGGCTTCACTTTTCAAACTTTGCCCACTGGCAGTAACGTGAGCCGCAGAGTGTAAAACCATGGTAACACCATCTGCTTCGCTTTGCACTTGGCGGCTCACGTTACCTCCATCTTGCAAAGGGAGGAGTGAGCGGAGGGGTAATCAGTTGGTTGCAATCTGCAACCACACCACTAGATGCCAAAGAACCTACACACACTGTCTCTTTAAAATTCGCTTCACATTTGAATGGAAACACGACTACTGTAGGACAGACAGAACGGTTAACCTTTCTTTAATAAAACATACTTTTTCAAATTTAATAGAAAACCAAGTCCTTTGATTCGTGACTCACAATCTCTTGTATCCATCTGCAGCTTCCAAGCCTCCAAACTTGTCATCACAGTCGCAGTCAGAAATTGAAGATTTGCTGCAGTTGTCACATAAAAAAGACAGCCTTTTTCATTTTAGGCTTCTTTTGGTGTATTATTACCACAATTCACAGCAGTTAATCCACCCTGAATGCTGCATTAATTTAGCAACTCTTCCTAAATGTTGCTGGGGTGATTTAGATTTGAGTAAAAATGCTTTGATTTTGATCCTTTTCACCTCATGATTTCAGTTTACTGAACAGATGAAAGCAGAGTCGGAGGATATTATTGCCTACTCGTGGTGTGCATGATGGGAGGGCAAAGGGAACAGCATTTCTTCGGGGAATTGCCGGGCTGCAAAACATGAGCATGCAAACTGGGGAAAGGAACCAAATTCCCCTTTTTCAGATTGCACCAGCACTGACAAAGCGAAGCCCAATCACCGCCTGGGAAAAAAGGCGGTCAAGGGTCAATCAAACGATCAAAGGGAAGGGCATTTCTTCGCTTTAATTTGTCATGAATGTCACACTCCCAACATGGCTTTTTTAATAGGAAACGCGACGGACGAAACAAGTCTGTTTCACATTTTCCAACAGTGGCCTTGAGGAGGAAACACAGCCTGCTGTTTTCAGGTCTTTGAGATGTGAAACGCTTCAAAAAGAGGTTGGCTGAGAAGAAAAATCAAGATGTTTAGCCTTGCTATTCACCGGCTCATTTCATTGTTCAGAATGAAGTCAATGACGCAGATGATGCTTTTTGTTAAGGCCAGGAGGGGGAGGGGTCACAGTGGAACCTTTCATTAACCTTTTATTTTCCTGGTATCACAAGAATAACATCAGTTCTGTTTCAGGGGAGATTTTACCTGAATAATTGATGCAAGAAATGGAAATGTAATCTTGAAGTAATCCTGCGGTAAGCCTTGGAAATGTTTTGCTGATCAACAAGATAAGCTTATTTAGCCAAATAATGACGGCTCAGTGGAGCCACAATGTGAGGATGATCACAGTCTATTTTGCATTAGCTAACCCTTATCCAGATTTCCAACGCAAAGAATTAACACTATTATTTATCTATATTTTCTGTTCACACATTCACTCTTGAGCTTACAGTGCGGCAGTCTGTTCCACTTGATTCAAAGCTCCCAGTGAGCCGGCGTTTCCAAAGATTTATCCAATTATCTGAAGGCAAAGTTAGACGGGCGAAGGGTCAATCAAATAATCAATCTGAAGGACACTTGTGCACTTTAATTTTGCCTGAGGATCACACCTGAGGAGGGCTATTGCTTTTTCAACACGAGGGCCTCTCTGAAGGGGCAATTTCACATTTTAAAACAGCGGCCTTGACAGACAGACAGACTCATCACAGCTCTGAGGAGTGATGGAGAGTTGTGGTTGCTCCGTCAGTGTTTGGTCATATCAGTTCATCATACATGGCTATTATGTCATATTATGTATTTACAACCTGTTTTATGAGTCTGAACAGATCAAAGCATGAATCTGGTTTTGACCTTGACTCTTAACTTCCATCATATTGATCAAACCTGACTGATTTACATACAGCTATATGTGTCTATATCTGGGTGTCTAACACACAACAGCGTCCAAAAGTTGACTACAGAACTATTTATTTTCTGTATTTCTTTGTGCAGAGGTACACGCAGACACAGCTGGTCAGCTGCAAAAGAAACTAGAATTCCCGCCTCGTCACTTCATCATTTTATCCTGTCAGACTTTTGTGTGAAATAGTCATAATTAGCCAACACGTTCTCATCCCAACTGGTCACATACTGATGCTTTGTCAGACCACTCGGCGTCACTTTTTGGTCGCAGGAAACACATTCTTAATGTTGTGAATTAAACAAAAACACTTGCTTAGGTTTAGAAAAAACAACACAGTTGGGCTTAAACTGACTACATTTGTGCAGTGAAAAACAGCTGATTGTAACGTGATCGTGAAACTTGACGTACGGGACACGAACAGCGGTCTATTGGATGAAAGCCTTGTGTTTTCTGGACCAATATGTCTCTTTTGCTCTTTAATCTACGTCACCCACAGCACTTTTCCTGAGTGTTTACTGTTGGAGCAGATGGGTTGTAGTTAATGGAAAGCCTGGCGCTTTAAGGGGTGCATTGAGCGGCAGTATCGAACAGCCGAAATCCATGATAAAAAGGCGGTATTTGACGCCCTGGGAATGAGGTGGAGAGCAGCAGAGCTGGAGGTCCGGCTGCAGGACTGAGCGGGACAGACTGTCAGACCCTGCTGCAGTAAAATGAGAGGTTTTCTAAAGGGACTCTAGTGCAACACTACCGCTTTTGTCCACAGAGACCGCCAACTTTAATGGTTCCAAAGTCAACCCCTCCAGTGATTCCAACTTTAGTGAACTCCAGTTTGAGTAAGCATGACGACGGCATAATGTGAGACATGTTCAGATGGATAGTGGGCCTTTCACCACAGGGAGCAGCCCCACTCATCCACTGTGTCTGCCTGTATACAATTGCATCATATACCATCTGTAGTTATGATTGCATATCACTGAAGGATTACATAAACAACAATAAAAATGGAGACAACTGGGATATGATTGAAATGACTGAAAGTTTTCAGACCTTTATTAAATCCATATCTATAAAATCTCCACTGTCTTCTTTTTCCTGTGCATTGCTGATATACTGGAAGCACAACATCAGTGTTTCTCTTTATTGTCTTCTTATCTGCTTACCTCTATTCCACCCACTATGCTTAAAAAACAACCCACAGTCAGCCGCTAGGTTTTTTTTAAAAATCTGTAAAATGGCATGCTTCAATAGAAACAGCATGAACAATGGAAACCCCCATTGTTTAGTTAATATTAAAATGTATTCTTCTGATAATCACGGACCCATTGCATGCCTTTAAAAAGCCGCCTACACAATCAAAACCAGACTGAACTGATGTCACAGCCGGGCATATGGATCCAGGTCGTCTTGACTTTACATCCAGCCTCTTAATGCTTCTTCACAGCGACACAGAGAAGCACTGGGTCAAATCACATTATGGCACAGCATCAGGGATTCTGATGATTACAAATAGATGCTATGTTGTGTTGTACATGGAGAACAAAACGCGCCACAATGGTTCAACCAGACTGACAAGTGAAAGGGCAGAAAGAGACAAAGATCCCTCTGAAGAGCAGCTGAATACGAATAGAAGAAATCAGCAGTCATTGGTGAAAGAAACTGGAGGCTTATCGGCAAAAATGTGTGCAGATTTAAACAGGAACAGGTTCCTGTTTCAGTGTCAAGGTCACGATAATGCAGCCAAGAACAAGCTGGAATTAACAGCTGCAACATGAAGCTTTAGCAAAGCTCTTCTTCAAACTTCACAAAAGGAATAAAAGGTTAGTCCAGGGTTAGCACTACTGGAATATCAACTGAACATAATCCCAGTTTAAACCTCTTCAATCTAACCACTGAGTTGACTGCAGAGGGACTAATTCAATATTTAGAGCCCAGTCGGCCCATTGTGTTATCTGGACATTCAAATAAATGGTGGAGGCTAAATATAGTGCAATGTATGATTTTGCATAGCGTAGCTACTGAGGCACTTAAAGCTTCAGTAGGCAACAATTATTTGGCATCATTGGGCAGAAATTCCATGATAACCTTTCAGATAACTAGACTTCTGCTCCTCCTCATGGCTTGATTTCAGGCTTTGGAAAAATCTAGCCCATGACGGAAGACTTTGACCAATCACAGGTCATTTCAGAGAGAGAGCGTTCCTATTGGCTGTGCTCCAGCTGTCGGGCGAGCTTGGTATTTCCTCAACTGTTCTCAACATGGCTGCCAGGGCACAAACTTTCTCATTTTACAGCTAAACCGTGCACTACCAGATGAGAGGAGAGAAATAGGCATTAACGTAACATGATATTGATTCATTTCTGATTACCGCTGCCTAGTTTGACCGTTTGGTTGGAGTTAGCGAGTGATTGACAGCCGGCTCTCATAGACGGCAGCTGGACAGCAGACCTCAGATCAGCTCTTACTGCTTGTTTTCCTCTCGTCTGTGAAATCTTGCAGATGCCGTTAGGAGCACCGGAGGACACTGAGGTGATTTTTTTTCAGGTTACTTGTTTCATGCACTACTGTCATGATATAGCGATCGTTTTATAAAAATAACTTTTTTAATCATATTTGCTCCAATCTCGCCTTCTTCAGCTTTAAATCTAAGGTCATGCGTGTATGTACAGTGGATGTATGTTCTTTGACTAGCAGCAGTGTAACTCACCGAGGATCACCTCATAAAGCAGAGATTTATGAATGAATAAAGAAATACAGTGTGTCCGCCCTGCAGCCATAATGACAAACACTGCATTCACACCTCGACCGTGTTCAGCCCCGAGCTGATCCGCCCGCCGTCCGGCAGATTAAAGATGTGCACGGCCGATAGGATTTGGTCACACTGAGAATTAGAGGAGCCGTTCATTTCTCCTGATGCAGGAATAAAATTGCCTCCAGATCGATAACCTGCTGTCAGACAAGACTTGAGTGATCTTGTTCTTATCCCCGCGTTGAATACCAAAACATCTCCATGGTACACTGAGCCGGCCCGCAGATGCCTCCTTTTAAGACTGGAGGGAAATTTAGGGAGGGTGTGATGAAACGTATGTCTTAGTGTTATCCCTGTGTGACCCTGTGTTTCTCTCCAGAATGGCTGCCTGATACATGAAGAGTAACGTGTTGGAATGAGACATTTTTTCTCTGCTGTTAAAACGGGGAAATGCATGTGTTTCTGATGACAGGAGAAAAAGATATTAACCCTGCTAGGAAACATATTTTAAAGTCCCTTTTTTTTCCCACTGTGTCAGGGTGATTTTTTTTCCTAATATATTTGTATTACTTAATAGAAGAAAAAACATCTTTGGCGATACATCAGAAAAGCTCCATTGGCCTCAGGCAGGCAGCTAAAATGTAATACACTGTAATTTGTATATTTCCCATGCAATCAATACGTATTTAATCCCTGTAATAGTGAACCACGAAGTACAAAGAGTGACAAACGCCACGTAGGGAGGAGGTCGGGGTGGATGAGTGGGTCTAAAAAACACTACTTTCGTCCAGCAGACTGCTGTTCGTGTCTCGTGTGAAACCAGAAGTATTTGTCACGTAACTTCCTTACTTAAGTTATGCCACATTTGGTGTTATTTTGACCCAAACTGTGATCTTTTCCTAAACCTAACCAAGTTCTTTCCTGTGATGGTATTGTGGTTTTAGCTGCTAATGTTGTTAACGCTAATCAACGTGATGCCTGTCAATCACCTTCAGTCTCGTGTGTGTCGCTTCACTGTTTTGACCGAAGCTCGCTCTCGTCTAGTGCGAGCACAAGCGCGAGCAACAGGACGCTGACTGTTGTTCACTTAACGGCAACTGGTGTCACTGATAACAAGCAATTTCTGAATCTTATATTGAGCCCCTTCAAAGCTGCAGTCAGTAGAAATGGAGCAAATATGATTAAAAGTCACTATATCCTGACAGTAGTGCATAAGACAGGTAATCTGAAAAAACTCATGTGCCTCTGTGTCCTCCGGTGTCCTCCGGTGCTCCTAACGGCATCTGCAAGCTTTCACAGACCGGAGGAAAACAACAAGTGCTTATAAATGTCTTATAATAGAACATTAACAAATTATAATGCTATTATTAACACTTATAGCCTTATTAACTCATACTAATGTTAATGAGCATTATATATGGACTTATTAGGGCCTTATTATCTATTAACTAATGTGTATTACAAGGACCTTAATACAAAGCGTTACCTCCACAATGATTCACACTGTTTTGCTTATTTTAGTTTCATCTTCCCAAAAGACTTTTGCAGATTTAGACTCTTCTGAATCGAGTGACATCATTTGAACATAAAACATAGTCAATTGTCCAAAACAATCGCCACAAGTCCAAGTATCGCTCAGCAATAAAGCTGTCATGTTCATGTCAAGTCAAAACGTTACGGGCCAAATGAAGAAGCCTTTCCTCGTCCTTTTGTGAGGGCAAGAATAGCGGACATCCAAAAACAGAGACGGGGCATCTGCCACTGGTTGTTGGAAGAAGACACGTCTGACACTCACAGCTGGTTAAGACAGCTTTACTAATTATAACAGCAGTGTTGCTGTTGTGTTGTTGATGCCTGCTAGCTGCTAGCTGTTAAAATAAAGTGATGCAGTAACCTGCCTGCAGGTGATCTTCAGACTGGCAGCAAATTACAGCCTCTGTTTTGATGATTTTGAGGTGATTTTTCATGGGGTTTTAGATTATTTTCGGTCATACATGAAGCCACATGGTCAGCTCCAGCCTGTCTGAACCAACTGGGCTCTTTTTTTACTGCTTTTAGTTATACAAATACATCGCCAACCCTTTTTAAATAAGACATGATGATCTATCCAATCCTATCACAGCCTAACCGAGTCACCCCGGCTTACCTGCTCTCTACATTGTCCTAAAAAGGCTGTGTTTATATTTGTGCGTCACCAAAATAGATGTTTTTTTCTGTTGTGGTGTCAAGTCGCCAGAGGACGGTTAACACTTACAGAATAAAAAAACAGGAGATGGTCAGGAAGATGTTGTAGCTGTGAGACTTATTCATGCAGAATGTGTTGGCACCTACATCCCTCTCTTTTCACACATATATTGTCCTTTGTGATCCGTACTATTTATTTCCTGCTAATTAGAAGTGTTGAAGTTAACTTTGGTCCTCATCCTTCCTCTTAAGTACTTAGCTGAATTATATGAAAACACTATCTGCATATAGTACAGCTTGGTCATTGGAAGACTGTTCTTATGCTTTCTTGATAACAAATCTTACCCTGCTAGATGAGGTTACCTGTAAACATAGAGGCCAACGATGAGGGAGGTACAGTGGCTAAGCCAGGACATGATCAATGCTTTGACCCACGAGAGATTCTTACTTACAAGCGTCACTCAGGGCAACAATTACGCAAATGTTTTAGCTGGTTCTTAAAAGGTGAAGCCAACGCTGAAGTGCCTTAAATGTGCATTCTTTCTAGCAGCCAACAGGGGGCGACTCCTGTGGTTGCAAAAAGAAGTCTGATTGTATAGAAGTCTATGAGAAAATGAGCCTACTTCTCACTTGATTTATTACCTCAGTAAACATTGTAAACATGAGTTTATGGTCTCAATCATTGGTTTCAAGTCTTCTTCAATACAGCATGATGTTCATTTAGTAAATTATGGTCCTATTTAGAGTCAGATAGACTATAAAGCAGGGGATGCTTTAGGGCGGGGCTACCTTGTGATTGACGGGTCGCTACTACTGCATTGTCCGGTCTGGGAGTTTTCTGTGTTTTCGTCTTACAACTTTCACAGTGTGATTTCAGTTCATGAAAGTTAAAGGTGCAGTATGTAGGATCTGGCGGTATCTAGTGGTGAGGTGAGGCGCTTGCAGCTGAAGCCTCTCCCGTGTGCTAAGCATGTTGGAGCGCTACGGTGGCCGATGTGAAACCGCTAATATCCCTTTTTGGAGCTCATCCAGTGCGTAGAGTGTCTGTGCATGGTAAGTGAGTGGTGAAGCAAGAGAGAGATAAAGCGGTGGTGACGGGAGCGAGAACGTTATCGACTTCAACCCAAGCAGTAAAAATTAACAGAGTTTAGTTTGTCTGTTCTGGGCTACTGTAGAAACATGGCCGACTCCATGAAGAGGACCCGCTCCCTATGTAGATATAAACGGCTCCTTCCAAGCTAACAAAAACACAACAATTCTTATTTTTTCAGGGTTATTATACACTAAAGAAAACATACTTATTATTATTATATTCCATTTCTGCCAATAGTTCCAATAGGTCACCTAAAAATGTCTTATACAGCGTTCGGTTGGACTTAGCTCCACCCTCTTGTGTCACATCTGGTTCCATAAAACCAAGATGGCGATGGCCAAAACCCAAACTCGAGGCTTCAAAATGATAGTCCACAAACCAATGAGTGACGTCACAGTGACTACATCCATTTCTTATAGAGTATACAGTCTATGAGTGAACTGGATTAAACAGGAAAGAAGAGCAGCTCAGTTTGCTCTGTATCGTGGACGTACCACATGTATCTGTAGAGTGGACGGAGAGGCACAGCTGACATATATAAGTCGTGACGACGAATCGATGAGATTTGATGCGAAGACAGAATTGGTGGATTCCAGAGAGGACACATGATGTGTGGTGAACAAGAGGCTTTCTCCACAAAACCAGTCAGCCAGGTACAGTACGAGGGAAAACCCTACAACGCTTTGCTAGAAACCCCAGGATGTCTGAGAGTGTGTAAGAGTAGGTGGTGATTGACTGAGAAAGGGAGGCAGTCTGAATGACATGGAGTGCTCCTGAAACTGTGAAAGCACAGTGGAAAGAGATAAAACCCTGATTGACGGCTGGGACGTCTCTGGGCTTCTCCGGGCTGCACATAGAAGAACAAGCATCGGTGTCGTTTGGAGACATAAAAGTGTGAACATATTGTTCAACAACATCCTTTCTCGCAATACAATATCAGCTTGTAGCAACTAAAAGCATGATTTTTTTTATGCTTTACATTTAAGCGAAACCAAGATCTTTCCATAATCTTAACTACAGTCAGGCCAGCATGCAGACTACAACCTCTATCAGGACTCTATAATCACAATATAAGAAGAACATTCAGTATCCTGTGAGTGTAGATAAGAGTTCCCATTAGATTTTGTTAATAGAACGCGCTAATTCATCATTCAGCAACCAGCATGCAGCCGCCAAAAAGTCTGCACAATTCTGTGGACATCAGACATAACAAGTGTGTGGATTCAATCCTCAAATGATACAACCAACAGAAACACAAAACAAAAATGTTGGTAATCTAAATTCAGCAGGAAAAAAAAAAATACATCTACATGCATCTTATGCCCTCATATCTTGGAATAACTGTCCTCGACACAGAAAAACGACAGCTTTGCTTGTTTATTCAAAAATATACATCTGTATTTTCCAAGTGACCTTTTACGTTAGTGTGAATAATGTCTATCCTCTCTTAAATAGATGTAAATAGCGTGACGTTAAACCATTTCAAAACTTCACAAAGAGGGTGTTATGGGTCAACTGCCCTATGTTGTCATTCAGGTATGAGGACTTTTTTTGAACAATGCTTCAAGATAGTTATATAATATTGATATTGTAATACACTAAGGCGACATCCACACTAATACATTTTAAAGCGCATAACTTTTGCTACGTTTATTTGTAGCGTTCGCACTACTCCGGCGTTTTTGAGTTCCCAAAACGGAGACATTTGAAAAACGATGACGCAGACACCCAAGTTGGCGTCTTGATTATAAGTCATGTCATGTCCTTCTGTGACTCGTCACGCCCCCATCATGTGAACCTTATGAAAACAAACATCTGTTGTGTTTTCCGCCGCATTGAACGCCTCATACTTGTGTGTTGTTTTCAGTAACAGCTCCACCTCGTTGTCAGTCCGAGCAAAGAGGGCAAACATACTAAACAAATCATACCAATGTCACAAAAGGTGCATCCTTGTCATTTCACATTAGAAATAGTACATAGTCTGTCACACTAAAACCCTACAAATATTTATGGAAATCACTGTAAACATCCATGAAAATGAATGAATGTAATTGTCACTCTGAAAGCTGCTGTCAGAGACACAACCACACCTTTTTTTCATTTCCGTGCATCTCTTGAACCCAGCTAGCTTTAAATCATTCAGCCACACAATGACCACATGCAGCCATGGTACATTTTCTAATATGATTGTTTCCAGCCAAGTGCATATCCCCCCTTCCACAACCACCCATTTATTTCCCCCCTTGATATTAGATCAAGTCTAGCCCAATGTGGTAAGCTATTTGATGGGGATACCGAATTGTCTGCCTCATCCATTCCCCAGCTTGCCCAGTTCCTAGCAACCAACGAGATTAGACTGTCTGTTTGTGGTTTGGAAAGACCCAGAGTGCAGGCAGATACCCTAATCACATTATACAGACTTAATGCATGCACACCAGATAAACACATATGTCCCTGCACGCACACCCGACCACACACACTCGCAGACAAAATTGATAAGTCGGTGATTCAAAACAAGATGTGGATATAGAAAATATTCTGCAATCATCCTGTATTATAAAACTCAAAAATGGCACCAAGGGTAAGCGCGCACAATTTCACTTTTCTCCCCAATTTATTTGTAATTTAGCCATTGTGTTAGGCTGAGATAAATTTATATATCATACTGTCACACAAGGACACAATGTTTTAAAAGAACACGCACTAAACCAGTGTGTCCTAAACTTCTTTCTGTCGCTTTTGTGGATTAAAAAAGTCCCACAACTCGCTCACCCGATCTACTTCACACTTGGGCGGTATTTTGATGGGGACCTTATGACGTGCAGTGTCAAATTTGGTGCAATGTGGATGCAGTTTGGTCATCAACTAAAATGGCACTCGGAGAGCGCAGACCTCCGCCCACCCCTCCCCCCTCTCCGTGCAGCTTGCGCCATCATCCACGTGTATTTTTGTTAATGTTGAGATCAGCTGTACGTAGGGGAGCATTGTAAAACACTTCATTCAAACTGGACAGAAACAAAATAAAACTCACCTAAACCAGTTGTTGTCCCCCGCTCCCTCTCTGTCTCTCTCTCTGAAGATGCACATGTGTTATACCGAGAGGTCTTAATGTTGTAGCTGATCGGAATCTTTAAAAAAAATTCCTGAATCCGGATTATGATCCGGATTGCCACCCAAATCTAATGGATTGTTCATTATGCCACACCCCACCCTTCAAAACAATGTCATTCAAATCCATTGCGGACTTTTGGAGTAATCTTCCAAATGGACAAATCAACAAACCAACGCCAATGAAAACATAACCTCCTTGCTAGGCCTTTGACTGCAGTTCACTTTTGCTGGATATACTAACATGACAGCCAAACTTCCCTGGAGTTAACAAGCGATGAGCGGTTCTCAACAACGCTGCAAGCAGCAATACAAAGAGCCAAACAATCAGACTGATCCAGATAGTCACACCCCAAACGGGTACTGCTTTAGAAAGAATTTGCAATATTGTCTGAAATACATACAAAGCCGATGATGGAAAAGGGAGAACAAGAAGTGACTTCCACAGTGAAGGCCTTAATACCACAGCTAAAGTTTTTTTCTTACCTTAACAGTGTTTTCAGATCCTAAACCAACCACACAAAGGACACAAACCGCCATTTCCGCTGTCTTTGTACGCCAACCATCCACTCCAACCTCTCGACCTGTGTGCAGTACAAGGAGACAAGGTCGCGCTATACATTAGTAAAAACTATTTTATGGAACATTAACCTTCACAGAAAAAGAGCAGAAGCAAATGATTGTAACTCAATCGATCGGTAGAGGAAATGAGTCATGATCTGTCTGATTCAGCTCAGCAGGAGGTAATGATTGTTGGATTGATCGATCACAGAGTAGGTTTGCTTTGTGGTGAGCAATAAGAGTCATCAACATTCAGAGTTCTTAAAAGGAAAGTAGAGATGAACGTTCACATGACAATGTGTGGTGTGGTTAAACATGTTTCACCCAACAAATTCTGCATTGAGCCTCATCATATTGTCTTTGTTTCTGACTTTGTAGCATACATGAAGGTTTTGTGGGCTACTTGCGTGTTATCTGATCTGTATATCTGTTTTTGTGTACCTGTTGTGGAAACAAATATCCTCCTTGGGACAAATACATCTAAATCTAGAAGAAGGGTATTGCAATATAATGGTCACATGTTTAAAACTGCCACCACCAACAGTTTGACAACGTTAGATAGAACGGCCATATATGTCATTTTGAGAGTCATTGGTAAACGACCTACTCTGTCGTTTAGTATGAGGACGTGTTGATGCATCTTGTTAAAAAGTCAAAATGGGTAACATTTCAAAGGGGGCCAGAATTTTTCTTCCAAAACAGACAGAGGGCTTCAAAGTGTTGTGGATAAGATAGATGTATTGCTTCTCCCTAACACGCTGTTCTGTCTGCCTTCATTTTGTCTCCTGACTGATGGTTGATTAGATGGATGTAGCCACAGTAGAAGTCCTTGAAGACACGTTACGGCTATAAAAGTAAATCAACTTGAAATCACCACCTGGTCAAGTAACCGTTCAGTCATCGGTTTTGATCAACAACCCAATCAACCCCTCAGAGACATCAAGTATGTGCAACGGGGCAGAGCAGGAAAACACCCCGAGCTCAGCGCCCGCCAACATTTAGGACACAAAAGGAAATGGCAAACTGAGCCGCAGCATGTTGTAGCTGCAGGGACAAAACCGCATTATGGCCGATAACATGGACGGTGATATTGAGATAAGACAACAAGCGCAGAGAAAAAAAAAAGAAACATGATGATAGATAGATGGGATTACTGTCAAATAGGCTGATCCACTGCTGGGTGGAATCACTGTGTGTGACAGGTGCCTGACAGGGAAAAGACAGAAAGCTGCACACACACACACACACACACACACTCAAATCGGATATATTCAGCGTCACGCAGTGCACATCGAGAAAGCCAGCTCGTCTGAAAATAGATGTTTATGCTTCATGTTGTTTGACTCTACTCTCTGTTGCCAGGAGTTACCGTACAATAAAGAACTTACTTTACTTTAACAGCTGCTGTTTACGGAAGCCCTTAAGGGCACGTGAGAATTTTTTTTTCTGGCAGAGCATTTTCTAAGTCTGATTTAAATTATTTAAAATTTTTAG